>CAVNYN010286726.1:0-37282 GCA_963692815.1 Nyctanthes arbor-tristis
GCCCCCCCCCCCCCCCCAAAAAAAAAAAAAAAAAACACTGCAAAATTAATAGCCATAATTAATCAAGTTAAACGCTAAACAGGCACAGATTTTACATATGTATATCACATAACCAAGATAAAACAGATAGCCAACCTTTTAACGTGGTAGTAACAAAACAAAAGTCTGCCAAAATGAAGGTTTGGACAATTTCTGCTATAATAAGCATTTGAGGCCAGAGTCCATAACCCAGCATTACAGAAAGACGTCCACGACTATCCAGAAACCTTCCAAATGCAGATAGACAATAATACCACTCAATCTCAAACTAATATATATCCCAAAGATAACAGCAGTTCTCTTGATACATCATCTACTTCATTACACAACTATACTTAAATACTACTATATATCTTATTAAAATGGTTAAGGATAAAGAACATTTAATGCTCATTTAATGCTAAATCTCAAAAGCAATATCAGTAAACTCGAATTAGCAAGTCTTAAGTAGCAATTCCCAATGTCACCCGGAAGTCTTTTAGACAAGCATCACACAAGACATATTTTGCTTTACGGGTGTCCAAGCATCCAGCCTTGCCATCTCAAAGAAGCCGTACTTGTATTCATCTAACTTAAGGTAATGAAGGGTTCGAAATCTTGACCTCTTGAATACAAACATTGTTTTGTGAATACGAAAATCTTAAACTCTTAGAAAAAAAAATAATTCAATGGAAACAATAATTAAGGAAACTACAATGACTTGCTCTGCTGAGTTCAACCACGATGATCTTAAAAGGATTTGAATTCACGCACGATAAGATCAAGCATGGAAAGAATCATCCATAAACTGGGTGACTGAATCATCTTTAGATACTAATTATAAATTCAATAAAACTAGAGAAATAGGTAATGGGTGTCCAATTACAATTCTTTCATAAATATTTTGTGCAGATTTTGGAATTCACTAAACTGTGGTTATCATATGCTAGCTTTAAAATATCTACTATAAGTTCAAGGAATCAAATCTATGAAATTTCAAGTGCAATTGAGGGCATTTTGAAGATGCATCATGCATGATATTTGGTGGAGGTCGCAGGATTAAAGGTAAGAAATATTCTATCCCCTAAATAGCAACAATTCACTGTCCTAAGATTGAAAATTTTCCTAGCCCTGAAGGCAAAGTTTCTCATAAACATACTACTATCTGCTCCACTATCTCCACAACAACAACAACATTAATAATAATAAAGCCTACACTATTGAGCTATGTTGCACGGACAATGCAACTAGTGTAGTGTGTCCATGTCTGACGCATGTCCTGTCGTGTCGGATGCGGGAACTCCTCGGACACTCTACCATAATCATTTTTCTTTCTTTAACAATGGTAATATGAACTTCCAACTTGAAGTCATTATAATATGACAAATAATTAAGTACTATTAATTAAAATATTTCAACCCAAAAAATTGATAATATTGACAATAAGTATAAAACTGTAGTCATATTATATAAACTAGTACCGCACCCGTGCGTTGCACGGGAGAATAACTTCAATCACATTTGCTACAAACATCATCACATAATTGCATAATAATTTCTATGAGTCAAAAAATTAATAAAAAACGATAGTTGAAACATACAACTAGATTTTAAAAACCAAGCAAGAGCTTGATAAACTACTCAACGTAGAAATAATATACATTAATCATATATTTTGGAAAACCTCATGATAAGCTACATTGGTTGTACAGTTACTTGGTTTCGCGTTCTCATCACACAGTAACATTTTCAATCTAGACCGGCTGTTGTCTCTAGACACCGCTACATAAAGTAGCCCATGGGTGAAAACCGCACGTTTAAAAAATAAGCCCACGTGAGAAAGAGATTGACCTTGACTCTTATTTATCGTCCTTGCGTACAATACAATCAAAGGGAATTGTCTTCTCTCAAACTTGAAAGGCAATCTAGAGTTAGAATGACTCAAAGATAACCTTGGAACAAACACTTTGTCACTCGCATTACTTCCAGATAACACATTTACTTTTAAAATATGATCACCGAGTCTTCTAATAATTAATCTCGTCCTGTAGCATAGACTTGCAGCTGGATTAATGTTGCACGACAGCATAACTGGAACTCCGACTTTAAGTTTTAATTCATGGTTTGGCACACCAGAGCACTTGATAATATTCAAAAAAACTGGAGAATGAACATTGTGTTAAAAAATTATTGCCCATATCTGTCCTGCAAGCTGTGTCAGAACTCAAGTATATCCTTTCATTAGTGGGACAAAGAGAAATCATGTGCTTATTCACTGACTCTACAACCTTCAACATCGGAGCAAGTATTGTCTTCCCCTGCAAGTATGAAATATTGCTGGAATTTTTCTATGAAAGATGGATACGTACTGTCCACGATAGATTTAACTAAATCATCTGAATCCCGTATCAAAATATCGTTCTGTGTGATATCGTCTGACATGTACACAGTTGCTTGTCCATCAATTTGATCTCCGATTGTTCCATCCCCAATGCTTATTATCCATTCTGAAAAAGCCCTTACCTTATTTCTGGCGGCCTTGTCCCCAGTGCCTTCAAGTCTCATATTCTTTGTCAATCTAAAAACTTTACAATATAGTTGTGTGAACAACATCATGTCTGCTACCTTTTAGGAGGACAAGCAATATCTGTCGAAAATCCCCACAAAAAACTATAGTTTTATCCTCAAAAGGCCGACTCATGCTATGAGGATTCGTGGCCTGCAAAAAATATCTCACATTGTTCTGTCCAAAGCCTTGAAGCAATGCTAATGCATCATTGGCACTTCATTTGAATTTATAAGTTTTACTTTTGTAATCAATTCTGCTAATGGACTACCTCGTCTGATGTTGCACATTGAAGCTTCATTGATATTCAAAGAAATGCCAAACCTAGAATGTGTTCTTCTACCATCTGGCAATAGTAGTGACGCTATTCCACTGGATTCCATATTCAAAACAATGTCACCTCTTGACCGCAGGGCCACATAAAACATTCTCCACAAGAATGTCTTTCTAGTCCCCCCTCATAACCATATAAAAAGAAAACATCTTCTTCTCCACTATCAACAGTATGAATAATCGTATTGTATGCGTCATTCTGTTCTTCAATAAACATCCCAACAATTTGTACGAATATACAAATTGTGTTACTATTCAAAGGACCAATATCGTTCAAGTCACTTTCTAAGCGCTGTGCACTGAACCACACTACTTCCATCATAATATTTAAGAAACCACATTGCTAGACAATCTAGTACAACCAAAAACAGTGTACATACATTATTATTAATTAGCTCGATGGGAGTCGGATATATCCTACTTTTTAATTTAATATAAAAACATTAGAACAAACAACAATAATAATGCCCTTAACTATCTACGGTAAATAAAATAAAAGATAAAATCTCAAATAAGAATTTTATTGTCTATCCACATAAATTTGCATAAAGTGAGAGTTTTAACCTAATTGCTTTAAAAATTCATTCCAACAACTACAATTGCTTCCTTAATTAACCTAATTGATTAAAGTTAATTGTCTTCATTTACAATAGGTTCTAGCAAAGAGCAAAGCCAGGAGAGTAAAAATTTAGCTCCTTTCATCCTTAACACAATCCAGTACTATTGAAATTCTCTGGTCCTACTTACATAAAGCTGTTATTAAACATGTCATTCTTGTCACGCCCCCACTAATTTTACAATATTTCCGAATATAGTATGTTAATTTATAAATTCTGTAGAGATCGGTTTAATTCAAACAGCGAGGACGAGACGTGCAGAACAATTCAATTTATCTTGTCTTACAGGGTTTAATATACAAAGCTAATTATATAAGTTAACAAATCGCTAAAATTTTAAAGAAAACATTAAAGTTAGGTTTTTCAAGAAATATAAAAATACAATAAATTGTATTAATAAATATATTTCATTGATTACTAAAGTATGCCAAATCATTAAAAAACTTTCACAATGAGAAGTAGAGTTCAAATCAATATAAAGATTATAACTCACTATTTTCTTATATGTTATAAGATATAAAAATATATATACTATAGAAGTGGGCATGAAACTATTAAATTCATAGTGGCTTCAAAGGCAGACTTGTACTACATGCATAACTCTACTCCATTTCACGAGCACGATCCAACTCCTGGCTTGTCTTGCTTTTCAGATGTTATAACTTCAATTATCTACAAAAATTGTAGTAAAGAAGGGAATAAGTACGAAGTACTCAGTGAGTAACAAAAACCCTTTGATTTACCTTTTTATATGAAAGGTTTATTTTCCAGAAAATTATTCAATGCACAAAACTTTTCAATGCACAGATGGGCCATATCACTAGTTAAACTACTACCCGTAGTGCGCGCCAGAATCATATCAATTCAATCATAACCATATACAATTAAGTGGATCCACATTTGAATCCCAGTTGACCCCTACCGGAATTTCAGAGAGATTAATACAGATACAGAGTAGATACCACTCTAATCGTCGCTCATCTTGGTATCACTAGATGACTCCTAGTATAGCAACAGAGCAGAGCGTAACAGATTCAGAACGGGTAGAGCAACTAGTGATTCAAAATGCAATATATCAATCTTTCTTTTCAATGCATCAGAATCCATGTTTATTGTTTTAATCAAATACATGCTTTAACATTTCAAAACATCATCAATGTTAAAAGGGAATCAAAGTGATAGTTACTCACCTCAAATCTTCTTCGAATAATCTCAAGATGAAAAAGGTCATTAAAACCTTGATGTTCCTTAATTAAAGCTATTTTTCAACCTATAATCCTTCTACATATGGTAAGGGACCTTTTTCAAAAGACAAGTAGGGGTTTTGGTGATCTTTTATTGGTTTTCTACTTCCTTTGGCCATGTTGGACGAATTTTAGGGCTTGGGAGAGAAACGGGATGGTTTGGGATGTTGGGAGAAGATTGAGGGCTAATAATCCCTTTTATAATAGTTGAAAATTAGCTAGTTTTAATAAAATTTGAGTTACGCCAACCAAATCGTGACACGTGACGCAATATGGTACCGTACACTTGGCAGCAATTTGCTTGGACAACCCTTATTCTTTGAGTAGTCTTACAATTAAATCATAGTACTTTGATCTATGTTATTCGAAACCTTCAACTTAGTAGAGTTTATAATTTGGTGCTTTCAATTCATATCATACTAATCAATGCCTACGTCCTTATCTTTAAGCGACAATTTTTTGAGTCTTGTGACGTATCAATACAAATTCACATCGTTATTCAATACAGTAACATTGTACGGTCAATCATTATCAATACAATGTCAACAATTATTTTCTCATTCCAATCCATTGTCCAAATATCGACCATGTTACCAATGATCATGTTCTAATTCTTGACATTCATTTGAGTAACAATCTTGCAACTCAATGCAATCTCATTGTTATATTGTAATTATTGATAGTCTTGTAACCATTCAAGTACAATCATATGGTCATATTTCAATTTACATCATTCAATTGAATGGCAACTTGTCTTAAAATTTTACGGGGTGTTACAATACCGCAGCTCTCAAGTAAAGTAAGCTTTTTCACAGAAGGAAAGAGTAGCTTGGAGGCCTTCGTTTCTATCAAACCAATTCCCATTACAGTAGCCCAACATCAGCCATCGTTGAGATATCAACTACTCCATTGTTCTAATGCCAATGCAATGAGTTGAAGCTTAACACTTCGTATCTCCATGATACCTACCGCGAATGTGCAAATATATTGTTACAACTCTTGCCAATACGAAATTATCACTGGGCGATCATTAATCTCTAAAGAAAAAAAGAAATGAATTTGGAAACAAGGCTATTGTCACTATTAAGGAAAATTTTCAAAACCTCCTGGAGGTTTAGTAACAAAAATTCCCACCTTAAGTAGCATGTTTAGATGCATGCTACATATATTTTCATGCACATCATGTGTATTTCAAATACACGTGGCGTGTATCTATACAAAAATCAAGATGAAAAGAAAAATTAAACTTACACAGGAAATTCGGCAACAAAATTCTGGAACTTCTTCTCTTTCAAACCCTCTAGTGACCCTCATAGGAAATGGTTTGAACTTTCAAAATTCACCCAATCATCTTGAATTCTCATCGGCATCATGAATTAAAGAAATGACAACTACTGATCGAAAATTTTCAAAAACCTCTGGGGGTAGGAGGATGACTTGAGGACAACAATCATACAGGATTTAGCAAATCTTGTTCAACAATCTTCAAAGGAATAAACATTTTTTTATGTATAGATACAAAAAAATGAAATATAAAAATTCAAATTGAAAATCAAACAACGGGTTATCTAAGAAGAAACTAATATAAGAATCATGACAACTTGATTCATGTGAATAAATAGCATACTACAAATTTTGGAATAGATATTTAGTATAGCATACCTTGTGATATTAAAAAAAAAAAAATCTAACATTTAATTTCTCTACGTTCCTTTCTTTTTGCCTTCAAATACTTTCAAAGTCCCATTTGAACCTCCCGCAGCAACCAACGTGCAGCCGTCATCTCTAGTCTGCCGCTAGTAGCCTCTGCTAATAAAACCCTGTCCGCCGTCACTGTCGGCCACCGGTTCAAATCCCTAAACCCATATAGGCTCAACTCATCTATTCTCATGCACAAAAAAAAAAAAAAAAACTCCGACCCACAACATAGCAATCCTCCACCACTACATACCGATAAACCCACAACTCTTTTACTATATTGCCTGAAATATTACCTGAAATCTATATGTTTGAATAATCTGGCTCTTTGAATCCCACATCTTCAATGACCCATCAATGGTGGATGTCGCAATTGAGTGTTTAGTAAGGAATTAATTAATGAATTAGTTAAGAAATTGATCCTAACGTACTGAAATTGATGGTCATTGGCTTGTGAAAAACTCCGCTTTCCTTCTCTTTGAATTGCAAAAAACCCATGAAACCTGGATGTGAAGACGAAGACGCGTCAGGAAATGTATGAAAAACAAAAAAAGTAAAAAAGCCAAATTTTTTTTTTTTAGTTGACATAAAACTCTGTTAGCTTTTCAAAAGCATTTAAAAAAAAAGAAAAAAGAAAAAGCATGCGTGAGGTACAAATCAACATCCATGTAGTAAAAGCAAATTGAAGGGAATGGGCCCACTGCCATGCGCATTCCTGTGTTATGTTAAAGCCAAATTCAAATGTAATGCCTGGGCCTCGCCCACCCGAAGTCTCATCATCAATGCGTGTTTAACAATTCACATGTAAAAGAGAAAAAAAAGGGGAAAATGGCCAAAATTTTGGGCGGGAAACAGCAAGAGGGCCAACTACTACTCTTCTGCTTTTATAATATATAGATTAAGCATTTTAAAGAATTCAATCAACAAGTCAAGTGATGTGTTCTCTGTAATGTTTTGAAAAAGCACATATCGCCATGTCCGATACATACCATGTCAGTGCAACATAGCTATTAGGCCCTCCAACATCATGTTATAATCCTTAGCAGGACAACAAGAGAAATTTAAGTACAAGTTGAACCTAAAGAAGGCTTTAGGTTCATGAGTCAAACTTGAAAAACTCAATGGGCACAACTCAAGAACCTTACAACCACCAATGCAAATACATAATGAGCTGTACTTGGTTCAACAATCTGCCACCATGAGATATAGAACATCATCAAGACATGCACAGCAACTTTTAACAATAATTCTTTGGTACCACAGTAATTTACACACAACAAACATTGCCTTTGTATTTTGCATGACAGGCAGTTTAGATAGCACGGCTTCCAGGTAGACACAGAAAGCCCCAGGCAATCCCGTTCACGATGTTATGTGATGTAGAATGGAACATAGGACAAGGAATCAAATGCACGGATACAAAAACCACAACCTGTTTTACAAAAACTGAATAGCAAAAAGCAGGTGAAGATTCCATAAGCATAAAGAATATGTACAGCAAAAATTCCACGGAACATAAAACAATCCGGACATCCACATGACAAAACATCAACCATCTTTAGTTTCAGATATAGGTTTCCCACGATTTTAGTTAAAAGGGAGGGGAGGGTTTTTTCTTCATCCAAGGTTTCATATCTAAAAAAGTTCACTTGACAGGAAACCATAGTTAAATAAGAGTGGGTTGAACCCACGAAGTTCACTCGACAGGAGGTTTTGTTTCCTTAAGTTCATAGTTAGCAGGTTGAACCCATATACGAAGATCTTTTGTTTTAATGACAACCTTGATTAATGATTACAAACCCCCAACCCCAACACCACCCCGCAAACCCAAAAAAAAAAAAAAAAAGGCACTTAACCCCCTTCCTATCTTTTGCTTGTTCCTCTGCTTCTCTTCTTTACAATTAAAGTGCCCTTTACATTCTTCAAAAATGGCTGGGAGGAGGGTATTTGGTGAAAAACAATGGTAATTTAGACGGAGAAGACTCTATTCTTTCTTTCTTTCTTTATTTTAATTATTTTGGATATTTTTCTAAAAGCCTTTTATATATTTTTTTAATTTAATGTAAATGCGGTTATATCTACAAAACTACTTCTATTAACCACACTACAATATATACACACCACCATAAAAATACATTTTTTTATAAATAAACCACATTTACTTTTACCAATTTAACCCAAATTTTTTAAAAGTAAAAAAAAAAAAAAAAAGATGAAAAAGATATGCATACACAATTCCTTCTTCCTCTACCAATCCCTACTATTTCTCTCTCCCAAACTTCTACTCAACAACAAATCTCTCCCACTTATAAGATCAATCCAGCTGGTTGGAAGAAAAAGAACAAGCCGTCCAAAAAAAAAAAAACGACGGAAAGAGATTCCAATATATGAAACATGAACTGCGAATTAATTAATACCTTGAATGACTGGGAAGTTGCCTGACAAGAATTGGAACTATGAAATTATAAATTAAATGATTTGGAATTGACGTAATATAAGAAAATAAGAAATAGTAGAAAAAATTGAAGCATGAATCTGACACCAACATTTAGGGCATGCATACGAATATTGCTATCAATCTTGTATTTGATTTCAATAGCATTTGTATTTGTATCCCGCATTGTATAGAATTTTTTTTTTTTTGAACTGAAATGTGGTGTTGTAAAGAAATACATTAGGGATATTGTTTGCAGTGAAAATAAAAAATTTAGATTAGGTTGTATTTTTTTGTCCCCCATTCAGTAGATTTTTTGGGTTTTCAATTGTGGTGTTGTAAAGAAATAAATTAGAGTTCTTTCTTTATGCGAAAATAAAAAATTTAGATTAGGTTTTGATTTTGTGGTGTATCTAAAAAATATAATATATGTATGTCCCTTCAAAAAATAAAAATAAAAATTATAGGTATGTAATTAAAATGTTATTTTAGTCATATAACCCTCGACCTTTTTAGTAAATACAAATAATTTGATTATGTGGTGTGGATAGTAAAAATAGCGGTGTAGATACAATCATCCATAATGTAATGGGAGTAAAATGTCATATATAATAAGCAACCAAAGGTGAAAAATATCCATAGGGACTATTTCTACATATTTTTGAAAGGTTGAGAACCCATAGTTGTGAAAAAATAATATTATAGATGAATTTGTTACTTTTTATAAATGTTGAAGACCCTTCAGGAAATTTACCCCGGATAATAATAATACTACTACTACTAATAATAATGATAATATTAATAATAACTTTAAATATTGTTCAAAAAAAAAAAAAACTACTGTAAATAGATAACTAAGGGAAGTAAAGTAAATGTCTAATTGACCCAAAAGAGAAAATATGGGTCAAATTGCTCAAGATTGAAAGATGGAAAGATTTGCACCACTTACCATATTATTATACTCTATCCGTCTTAAAAAGATAATCCACTATTTCATTTTTTGTCCATCTAAAAAAGATAGTTTACATATAATATTGAGCATGTATTTAATTTTTCAATTTCATATGTGCCCCCTAATTAATTATTATTATTCAACTATTTATACATTTAAACTGTTTCAAATAATTAATGAGACATAAGAGTATATTTAAGAAAATAAGGTAAAATTTAATGTTTCAACTATATTAACTATATTTTTAATCTATGTGAAAATAACTACTAGACTATCATTGCGGTATTTATTTACTTATTTATCTTACAAAGATATGACAATTTGTTTTTCACACAAATTAAGAAATAGTGAGTAATATGGTTGAGATATTTAATTTTACATGTATTCTTCCATTTTAACTTGTTTGTTTGATTAATGATCTGGAATTAATTTCAATGAATAAAGTGAGAGGGACTAATGTAGTGTGAAGGGTGGGTTGCAATTGCCAACATTGAATAGAGTAAATTGTTTGACTTGTTTTCCACAATATTTTGGTATCTAGATAGTTTAAGTAGTTACCTAGTAAATCCACTCGTGCGTTGTACGGGTAGGAAAAATGATAAAAATATATCTATTTGACATTTACATAATAAATAAATATTTATACCTTTGTTAAAAAATTTAAAAACACAGGTACATAAATTAATTGAATCAATATGACCAATGATCAAATAATTAAAGGATAATCAAATCAACCCTTAGTTATAACTATAGGTTACGCATTTGGCTTTCCAAGATCAAATATATATATCAATTTCTACTACCACAAAACCTCACACCTTTGCATTTCTTCTAGCACTCTACAATCACTATTAGTAAGGCTTAAAATACACCCGTCATCTTCCATCAAGAGCAAATTAAATATTACCTCTCTACTTGAATCAAATTTATCAATTAAAAATATAAATATTTACATATTGTATTTTACAAAAAAAACTGTATTAAAATTCATTAACTGTATAGAGAAAATTTGAACACCCATTAATATGTAGATCAAATAAGTTTATGAGCACCAATCTATATCAAACTCTATTTTAAAAATTAAAAGAGTATGTTTGAGCGATTAGATGTGAGGAGAGAGAATATGTAGTATTAACTTTCTATTAGATGCCTGCTACATAAGGAAATTTGTGGTTGAAACGGAGTATGGGCCAACACTGAAGAAGAATATTAGAACACGATTTATCGTAATAAAAGACATATCTTTGTCATAAAAGAGACTGAGAATGGAAAGTTACATACGAATATGGAATAAAAAAATTTAATAAAAATACTTGCTATAAATCAAACTTTTAGTACAGAAAATACTCACCGCAAGAGTGACCGTATAGCAAATGAACAGGGAAAAAAATGAAGGCACTAAGTACTTTTATATATTAATATTAATAATAGATACATTAATTAAGGGTAAATATAAAAAATAAAAATTAAATATGATCTCGATATAATAAGTTGTTATCTTTCGATATGATAAGTTGTTATCTTTGTGAGACGGTGATAATAATAAAGTAGATATGTTTGCGGGACAGGTTGAGTATTATTATTTAATTTAAAAATGAAAGGAAAAGAAAAATGGAAGAACATGTTCCAAGTCGAATCACCTGCCGCAGACCGGCGGTGAACGGGCCGATTGATAAACCCGCCTTCATTGTCCCTCGTTAAAATTCAACTTAAAACCCTAAACACTGTATCTTTCAGATCGCTGAGTTCCCAACAATGGCGGATGACAGTTCGATCTCAGGACCTGTGTCCTCGAGGAAGATTAAGAAAACAGCGAAGAAAAGAAAGCAAAAGCATACCGAATTTAATGAGCTAGAAAAAGAAGCAGAAGAACACAGTGGCGATCCTTCCAAAATTCCTCGCATCGACGAGTTCAAGAGAGAAACCATAGAAGCAATCACGAAGCTCGAAGATGATTCTTGGAGGAATCTGCAGCTTATTTTATTCCTCCAGGACAAAAATATAGACCTTCAGAAGTATGTAAGGCCTCTGCAATAACTGCTGAATTTAGTTTCTAGCTTTCTTGTTGTCTCCATGGTCTGATAGTGTCTACGAGTTGAGCTGAAGTTAATTATTGGGGTTCGGCCTGATTTAGGAGAGATTAAGGGAAACCGGTATTGGGGCAAAAAGCTATTAGGTCAGGGGTGTTTGAAGGTTTAAGTTGAAAGTTTTCGCATTTATTAACTACAGTAGGAAGTAGCATTACAGGAGGGAGAAGGAAGGAATTTGATTAGCTCAGTTGAGAACTTAATTGAAAACCATATTGCTTCCTAAAGTTGGAGCAATGTTTTCAGGATAGTCTGAACTTTGAACTGAAAATTTTGCTTGCCCTAACAAACTTGGAATTTCCTGTCTAAGTTTTTGATTTTCCACATTTATCGTTTGGAAAATTTTCTTTTTCAAAATGTACTTTGTTTCAACTTTTTGAAACTCTTTTATATCTTTAATTGCTTTTCTTGTTGAATATGTGTTTTTGGTTATTTAATCTGTGTTTGATAGAAAAAGATAACATGATGCAGGAAGATTGATTTGGCTTTCAGTTATGTCAATTCGGTAACTAATGGAACTACCGATGATGTCTATCAATGCTCCGAGATGATTAATACTCATAGAGTATTAATTTTTCTGAATAGCTGGGTTCAATCAGTTTTGATTTCTTCTGAAAAGAAAATGAGGCTTGAAGGAAACAGCTCCAATTCTGAAGTTTCTTCAGAGCCATGTTTGGATGTTAGATGCTGGGAAGTTTTGAAATTTTGTTTGAAGGAGTCACATAATCTACACATCTCATTGACCTGTTCCAGAGACGTGCTACGGGTTACTCATTGCATAGCAAGGGATGCATTATCCCATGCAAATAATATGTCCTTGTTTTGTGAGGTGGCACTTGCTTCTAAGCAATTAGCATTTTATGACACAGTGCTCTACTGTATCTCTTCAATCTTCTCATCACATGGTGGAGTTTCAAATGAAAATTTGGAGCTGTGGATTTTCGTCATGGATACAGTGCTTGAACTTGTCTTAAGGCTTGCTAGGGACAACTCAGATAGTTCCAAGGTAGGCAACTTGTTTATACGATTATCATGTTGCCTATTGGAGGCATTTGCGAAGTTTTTGAGGGTCCATCCTACGCGTAAAAATGGTTTTCATGATTTCATAGGGAAACTTCTGAAACATCTGTTGCGTCTGTTGGTCGTGCTACGTTCTGATTTTTCTGGCGTGAATTCTGAGTGGAGAAGCAATATGTATAAGATGGCTCAAGAAGTGCTAGCCCAGGGGCTCTTCCACCCAATTCATATTGATGGGTTCCTATGCCTACAGGGTACTGATAGATATAGAAGTTTCTTTGACGGTACATTAAGTGAGGAAAAATTGGTAAACAAAAGCTATCACAGACACCTATTTGATGAATTGGAGAAAATTGTGGCAAATAAGAATGAACTTGCATTATGTGGTCTAGGAGAGCTGCTTCAGTTGTTTGTTAATTGTGTCAGTAAAAAGAAGGGGATTTCAGTTAGCAGAGTAGGTTCTGGGGACTTGGAAATGAGTTCACATGATACTGCTGCGAAAAAATTTTCACAAATAGGAATTGTTAATTCAGGAAACACCCTCATCTCTAATGGAATGGATGCTGAAATACGGAAGTTGACATTTAATTTTTTTGTGCACATTATGGAACCTTTACTAACATACCTTAGCAAATATCTTGATGTTGATGGTGAACTTGGATCTATGATAATGGATGTTCCCTGCATGCTGACAGCCATCAATAACTTGCTCGCCTGCGTCATTCATGAAAAGGTATACATAAGAACAGAGGACACGCCTGAAGGGGCTTCCAGTAAATTTTTGAGGCTACTTTATGATATGATCATGTCACTTTCTGACAAAATTAAATACATAGAGGCATCATCTTTTGGCTCAGAGGAATTTTCACACAGAGAAATCTTGATTTCAACAAGAAAGGAACTCATTGTGGCTGTACATCATTTACTAGATATCGACTACGGAGTTGTAGGTGATAATCTTGAGAGCTTATGGACTATGATTTTCTCCTCTGTTACCTGCAGCAATAGTTCTATAGATGCGCTGGATCAACCTGTGTTGCCTTCAGAGGTTTTATGTCTTGGATGCAGGCTGGTTGATCTTTACGGTGAACTTCGGCAGGTAAGTCAGCATTTATATACATGTATTCTGACGGTCAGCTCTGTCAGCCTAAACCTGCTTGTCTGTCACACTTGTATTAGGATTTAGTGAAGTCTGGCAGGTTAGTGAGCATTTACATACATGTATGTTACAGTCGGCTCAGCCAGCTCAAACCTGCTTGTATGGCAAACTTTTATTAGCGTTATTAACTAGCTGAATTTGATGTGGCTAAATATGGGTCAAACAAGACCTCCTATAGATACAGGCTGATGTCCACTTATAGGCTTGACCCAATTTGGTCCAGCTCTATAGCTGAATGTGAAATTATCTTCTATATCTCCTACTCTTGCCTCGTTTGAAAATCAACTTCTTCTGGTTCATTTTACCTTGAAAAGTATGTTCTTTGAATTAGGAAAAGGCGTCAATCATAAACATTTGCTTCTGCTTCTTGAAAAATAAGAAAAATAGAAGTCAGAAGCAATCTGCGATTCCTTTGTTATTTTCTGTAGTGCATTTTCTGTTGGTAACTTTGGGTTATGTTTATGTTGGAAAAATCTTGATTTTGTTTGTCGAACTACTGTAGGTGAATACTTCTATATTTTCACTTTGTAGAGCTGTTCGCCATGTATTACGTACTGGGGAGAATGAAGCATGCAAAGCTTCACAATCTTGTTCTTCCTACCGAAATTCTTTGAGAATGATGTTATGTTCTCTAGAATTTAGACTCTCCCTTAGCAATGCTATACGGTCGATACCAGAAGGGCAAGCAAGTGGATGTATTCGGCAGTTAAGTTCAGATGTTATGGAATCACTGCAGTGGATGAAAGTTGACTGTGGGAAGGCTGAGGGTGGTGAACTCACAATATCAAGTCCAGGTGGTTGTGAATTGCTGCATTTCAATCTACAAGCAGAACTCCTAGGCAGGGCCTTGTCGGAAATATATGCTATAATTTTAGACTCAATAACTGTCAGTTCTGGTAATAGTTATCTGGTTGGTGTTTCTGTGAGGAATTTGGTAGAAAATTGTGGCCCAAGTTTGACTTTCCTAGTTTCATTACAGCCAAGCAGTATCAACGAGTTCTCCTATCTATTTGATAGAACTTCAAGAACGAAGAATGGAGGTCAGAATGTATCCATGTGTTGGATTTTATTGTTCTACTTTCGTATGTATTTGTCTTGTAGAAGCTTAATACGGCAAGCAATCAGCTGTATGCCTCCTGATGCATCAAAAAAGATGTCAGGAGAAATTGGTGATTCATTTTTATCTCAAACTGGAAGAGATTGGTTGGAGACAACTAGTTCCATTGATGAAGGCTATTTTTCCTGGATCGTCCGGCCTTGTGTTCCTCTTCCTAAAATCATACATTCTGTTCTAGACGTTTATCTTCAAGGAACCAGTGTAGTTTGTCCACCTTTGGTTTTTGTGTTAAATGCCATGGCTTTTCAAAGGCTTACCGATTTAAACAGGCTGATAAAATCGGCGAACTATATGCTTCAGTGGAATAGAACTCGGGTTCAGCAGATGTCAAAGGATGATACTCAGTTTTCTTCATACCGTAAGAAAACTAAGAGATGGAAGAAGTATCTCTCAAATTTCAGAAAAGAAGCAGTAGATCTGACAGAAATGACGACAGGACTTCTCTTGTCAATTGGTAAGGACCATATGCCTGCTTGCTCCTTTGAAGGTGGAATTCATGGGGACACAGGGTTCCATACTCTGCCTAAGAATGAGACACTGCCTTTTGCCATAAGCTTTATAGACGAAAAATTATTGCCGTGTACTCTGTGGTTGTGTTTTTGTAGAATGGTTGATATTTGGTGTTATCATGCTAGAAAGAAGGATTTGAAGAAGTTCCTTGCATTTGTATTCCAGGCCTACCTTTCTTATGTTAGCAATCATGTCAGTGACTGTAGAAAATGTAGCACTGACAAACCCGGCCACCTGAAGAAATATACTACACACCACATTGCGCTGGAGTTTCTTCACAGCACAGTTTCTTATGAACAAAGTGTAAGATAATTTTAGAATCATTTGATTTTCTTACCAATAGGAACATCTTATATTGTTTATATTTCTTTCCAAGATCTTTCCTTCCGTGGGCTCAACAATTGCATGCACATCATTTATAAGTGAATGTAGTCACTAAAATAAATAAATAGATGATAATATAATATTGACCTCAAATATAAAATTTATTATGTTTCGAGGTTACACGGGGCAGTCAAAGGTTTTAAGGGGAGACTTATAAAAGGAAATTATTTATAACCTTCTAGTTCATAGCTATTTTGGCAAGAAGTAAGTTTGAAATGTAGATATTTACTTGCTCAAAAGTGTCAAGATGGAATTATGAGCAGGAAAGGTTGAAGAGAGTTAACTTTGGTGTTTTTGTTTTCATCTACTCAAAAGTAATTCAATGGTTAGTCTTAAATACTATGATAGAATGATCTTTTGAATACTTGGCGTGGGGAATTCAAGTCTGATGGGATAATGTTTCTCTTTATGATTGATAACATTGATATTTACTTAACTGCTCATGTTTTATATTTCTGCTCATGCGGCCAAGTCAGGACAAACAAAGACATTCTGTAAGTTAACTATATTTTACTCCTCCTAAGTGGGGCATAATGTGGTTATTTTCCCCACTGCTGTCAATGTTAATCTGCTCCTGATATGGTTTACTAGTGTGTGTAGCATACGTCTTGTGCTCAGTTGCTCACTTGTACCACCATTAGTTGCTGCACTTTCACTTTTCCTTGTGTTTATTAAACTGAGATTATGAATGTCCTGCTTATCATGTTATGTTATCACTGTCTACTGTTATAGTTTGTTTGCAGGTATGTGGCATCCAGGTTTTGTCGGATCCTGCAGAAGTCAGTGTCATCTATATTTGCTACCATTGAAGTTGATCTAACCTCATCGCCTGATTGGGCAGTCATTATACGTGCAGTAGAAGATTCAATCAACGTGCAGAGTAGTGATTCATTATGGACGAAATCAAATAGGGATCCTTCTGAAAAAGGAACTATCACTGAGTTTAAAAAATGCCGGTGTCTGCTGAACCTAATAAATTGGATGCCAAAAGAATTTATAAGTTTGAGATCCTCATCATTGTACATTACTTGCATTCTGAACGTCGAGAGGTACTTCATTTTGTCAGAAGTTCTTGCTTTCATTTTGTAACATCAAAGAATAGTGTGCCATCTGTTTCATGTTAAGATTCTTCATTGCATTTCAAATGATTTCTTTGTTGTTGGGAGTGAAATATAAGGTTCTATATTCTTGGAGATTTGACATTCTGAGTTTTGTATTTACAAAATGCTGAAATATTGTTTTCCCGCTGAAAAAAATTTTGTGCTGTCATGTCAAGATTTTATCCGCATTAATTTTGATTTTTATTTAACATGCGTCTCTTAGGACTTACGAGAGAGGAGCTGAGTTAGTGGTACTTCAGTTCTTCCAATGATGGACCCCAATAGCATATAAGTCTAATTTGAGTTACATATTGCTGAATAAGGTATGCTGGTTTACACTCGGCTCGGGTGTCAGGCTAATGATCTTTTCAAGTTTGCGGATTGGGTACCTCATTATTATACTAGAGCTACTACAGATTATTCCTCACCTTGATCATATTGGTATAAGATCCTTATATGTGCCAAGCCTTGATCACTTAACCCTATAGAGCGTAAATTAGACACCACTGTTAGGACATGATGTTAACATAGTTAATCTCTCGGTCCCCCCCCTCCGCCAAGTTTGCTTCTGTTCTTGAATACTTGATTCAAGTTGTCACATGGTTAATTGGATCCTACATTTCAGGCTTCTGGTCGGCAGCTTATTAGGCTGGCATGGTTCTGTGTGCTCGTCCGATGTTCATGAGATCATCAGATTGTTTTTATCCTGTCGAAGGGTTCTTAAGAATCTAGTCATGGCATCTTCCGAAGAGAATATGAAAGGTTATCAATCTTCAATTGCTAGCAAACTCTCAGAGAGCTCGTTTCCCATGTTCTGGCTTTCTAAGTCACTGTCTGCGGTGTTGGAGCTTCAGCATGCATTTCCAGATGATATTGCTTTTGAAGCAAAGAATGCAATCTTTTCATTGATGGATCATACATCTTATGTATTTTTTACGGTGAGTAGAGATCAATTTGGTCATGTAATTCACTCGCTCATTTCTTCTTCAGAGTTTTTTACAGCTAAGAAAAGCTCTGATGCTGTCCATGAGTGTGATTTGATGGAATGCAGCAATCTTCATTCCCCTGAGGATGTAGATGTGAGGATATATATTGCACAGGTAGCTGAGAAGTTAAATGAACAAGTGCAAAACTTACATGCCACTTTTGAAGAAGCATTTCTTGATGAGGAAGTAGAGAGTTTAAGGAAAAATGTTAAGCTGAATAAGTTATCTTCTGTTCTTGCTTGCTTTCAAGGCTTTCTTCTGGGTGCAGCTTCGGCATTTGGTAATATAGTTGCAAGCAAAACAAAATTATCAACTTTCAAAGCCGAAGCCATTGAAAAGGTTAAAGCATGTGCTGCTACATGCCAAAATTTCATAAATTTTTATCTTAAGGCCTTGTTTGTTGAGGATGATGAAGATATCAATGCCTTGCAATGTGGTGGAGAATTGTTGGAAGCAAGAGAGACTTCATATGACTTTTATGGTGATGTCAATGATGCTCCGGACAAGGAAGATATTCACTTTGCCGGTGAAAAGACAGCCTCTGGCACAGAGAGAGATGTCAAAATCCCTGTTGTAAAGAGGAAAACTCATTCATCAATAACAATTCTCGAGGCTTTTCTCACGAAGGTTCAAGATGAGCAACTAAGTCTAAAGAAATCTCTAATATTGGAATTTTTCAGAGGCAAAAATTCTGAAGCAGCTTTCTTTCTCAGACAGCTTTTTATTGCTTATTCAGCTGTTCTTAGATTAAATTTGCAGATTGACCTTGCTTCCACTCATTGGAGCCAGATTCCTAATTTTGTTGGCATTTCTCAAGTTTTGCTGTTGGAATTTTCAAGCAAGACTGGGTTGACACATCCCCTTTCTTTTGTTTGTTTAGATGGTGTTGTGAAATTTTTTGAAGAGTTGAGTAGTTATTTTCCACAATTTGATCCTTCACTGTCCAGAAATTTGTTTGTCAAGATAATAGGTTTACACATAAGGGCCATAGGAAAATGCATCTCTTTACAAGGGAAGAAGGCTATGATAGCTTTCCAAGATGCAGGATTACATATGAATGTGGTACCTGATCTGGTGGAATGTCCCGAGTCAAGCTTTTCTAATGGAAAATGTGAATTAGAAGCACTTAGGATCAAGTTGAGGATGTCATTTAGATCATATGTCTGGAGACCATCAGAGTTGCATCTTTTATCTGCAATTCAGGCTGTGGAGAGAGCTCTAGTTGGAGTACAGGAAGGCTGCTCAACAAACTATGACATTTGTTTCGGGAGTTTAGATGGAGGAAAGGTCTCTTCTATAGTTGCTGGTGGCATTGATTGCTTGGTATTGCTTCTTGAATACGTAGCAGGTAATCAATTTCATCAATCTACAAGGTTCTGATCTAATAGCATGTTACAAATTATTATTTATATTGGGATATATGTATCCTATAAGTTGTTTCCATCCGTTTTGAAGAATTTGAGAGATGCGATGATATTGTGTCAGTTGCTTGTTCTATAACTCATTGATTGCTTGTTCTACAGCTGACATGGATGGTCATCAATGTTAGAAAATTGCAAGAGTAAAAATAGAGGACCAATTTGATTTTTCTTGGTTTCATTTTTAGCCTTCACCATAAATGACCTTGTGGTGGTGTTAGATTCTACAATTTTATAGAAAATGGCTGTTTCGTTTGATCTCAAATGTTCACCCCATTATCAGTGACTAAATCTTTAAAGAACTGTGATGCCTTCATTATTGTAAATAAATGTAAAACCCCTAGAAGATTCATCACAATTAAAACTGCAATTTCATACTTCCATGTAAGATGGGGTTTGGATAGTCGTATAATTTCTAGGCAGTCTACCTATCCTTTTTCCAAGTTTGAGTTGCTGATATCAGATTAACCACAGAGCTCTAGCCGATGAACCAAATAAACTGAAAGGTCATATGCTCTTGCATTTTTTGTTTTCTCATCCTTCTTTATCGGATGTGTAAATTTCTTTAGAAGTACAGCGGATTAATTGGAAAACTTTAGCTGCTTATGCAATTTTTCATGTTCTTTGCAGGACATAATCGTTTAAACATGGTCAAAAGACACATTCAGAGCTTAGTTACTTGTCTATTCAATGTCATGGTGCATTTGCAGGCTCCCAAAATCTTCTATGCATCAGATGATGATTCCAAGAAAGATTATGACAGTCCTGATTCTGGCTCTGTAATGCTCATGTCCATTGAGGTACTTACAAGAATTTCTGGGAAAAAGTCTTTGTTCCACATAGATGCCATCCATATTGCACAGTCCCTGCGCATGCCTGGAGCGCTCTTCCAAAATTTTCTCCATCTTCCAATCTCTGAAAGTGCTGTTGATTGCAAATTTTCTATGGAGCTTTACACTGCATGCTGCCGATTGTTATGTACTGTTCTCAAGCATCACAAAAGGTTTCTGTTTTGGCTATTTTTTACTTCTGTTCCAATTTACATATCATGTTCCAAAACCCATCTTCTTCTGTTTACGCTTGTTTTTGAAAAGCTAGTACTTTCTCTTTATTAATTTTCTGCTTCTGACCTTTGTGTAGTGAGACTCAACAGTGCGTGGCTCTTCTTCAAGATTCAGTTACTGTTCTTCTTCATTGCTTGGAGATTGTAAACGTAGATTCGGTTGCTCGAGAAGATTATTTTGCATGGGAACTACAAGAGGCAGTAAAGTGTGCCAGTAGTCTACGAAGAGTTTATGAAGAGGTGTGTCTTGCTCCCTATTACACTAGCATGTCATCAAGCTTTGCTTGCTTTTGAGATTACTATTTCATAAATAAAACAATAAACATCTTGCAACTTTTACAATTGGTTACTGAACTATGTTCTATAGATTATTTGACTTGGTTTTTTTTTTTTTTTTAGCTTAAACAATATAATTCTACTCTTTACTTTTGTAATTATACATGTGCCTTTCATATGAGTACCCTTCTACACAGGTACGACAGCAGAAGGATGTCTTTGGCCACAGTTCGTTTCAGTTTTTATCCCGTTACATATGGGTTTATTGTGGATTGGGTCCATTAAGGAATGGCATCAGAAGGTCGTTTTCAGTATTCATCTTCAGTTTTATTCATTTCTCTAGCTATGTTTTCAGTGTTAATCTTTCAGTTAACATAAGATCACTTGGAGTAACAACTGAGTTATTTCTTACAATTTCAGGGAAGTAGATGAAGCTTTAAGACCGGGTATTTATGCGCTAATAGACTCATGTTCAACAGATGATCTTCAACTTCTCCATACGCAATTTGGAGGTAAGCGATGATCTCAAGTTAGTTTGAATTTTGGAGCAGCAAATTTGTTCTCACTTCTGACTTCTCTCTTTCATTTTTTTCCCTCCCTCCTCTCAAATAGAGGGTCCATGCAGAAGCACCCTGGCTGCATTGCAACATGATTACAAACTTCATTTCCAATTTGAAGGGAAAGTTTGATGCACTCTCTCTGATACTTGTGGAGTCCCATGAAATGTGTTAAAATCTCACTGGATAGCCGCAAGTGGAGGCCCTCGAGATGGGTTCTGATGTTGGCACCACTGGTCTTGCTATTGTCCAAGCGGTAGCTGTCAGCTAAGGACAATCCAGGATGGTTTTTCGGGGCAGAGAGTGGAGATAGGCAAAAGAACACTGCCTCCTTTCTAGGGGAAGCTCACCGTCGAGCTAGGACGTGCTGATTTGTTGCGACTTCTCTTGGAGGAGTGTCACATTGCATTTCCTCAATAGTTTATAGGTCACGGGTGAAATTTTGTTGCTAGTAATTTGGGACCGGGTATTGCTTGACGATCATATTGGAACAAAGATGGGTTATGTTGATTTTTTTAGCATAAGATTTGAATTGTACGGCTGGCGAAGTTATTCAAATCCAAATCCGGATCCGGATCAAAGATGCTTGAATTACATATCAAGAATACTGAATTTAGGAGTTAATTCTCCAAAATGCTATCATAATTTCAACAAATTATCTAGCATGTCACTACTTTAAAAATTACTTCGAATGCCATTAAACTTACAAAAATTTGACTTCCCATGCAATTCCGTTAATAAGCAGTTAAAAAATTAACGGAATAATGATGTTAGTTTTTTCACATTTTTCATTTTACATTACATGACACATTGGCACACTATTTATTTATCAATAAAAAAAGAAAAAAAGAAAAGAAAAGAAAGCCAACACTCCACCCCTCCCCCTACCACTCCCTCTGGTGGTGATGGCCGCCAAAGACTCTGCAACTTCCAGCGGCAAAGTCTAAACTTCCGGCGGCAATTAAGTTGTAGCTATTTTTTCTGCAACTTCCGGCCGCATTCATTACCGCCGGAAGTTGCAGAGTCTCCAGCGGCCATTGTCTTCGGAGGGGGTGCTGGGAGGGGGTGGGGTGTTGGCTTTCTTTTCTTTTCTTTTTTTTTTCCTTTTTTTTATTGGTAAGTGAATGGTGTGCCCATGTATCATACCATGTAGGATGGACGAGGTGAAAAAATTGGCCACGTCATCATTTCATTAATTTTTTAACTGCTTATTAACGGAGTGGCATGGGAGGTCACATTTTTGTAAGTTTAATAGCATTCGAGGTAATTTTTAAAGTACAGTAGCATGCTAAATAATTTGTTGAAAGTATGATGGCTTTTAGATAATTAACTCCTGAATATTTAGCAAGAAAAAATAGATCATATCACGGAAGTTGTAACCTCCTTTTAGTTTTTATATACATGTTCACTGATTTTTTCTTCTTCAGCCCATTTTCTATATACTATATTAAAAAAATAGAAGTTCAAAGTATTAGTGTCATCAAGGGGTAGCTTAAGTGGAAAAAGGCTTACTTCTTATCGGGCTTAACCCGGTTCGAATCCCTCCGAGTCCCCCTCTCCTTTATCCCCTTGAAATAAAAAATAATAATGTATCAGTTTTTTTTTAAATTAAAAATTATAATAACAACCTTTTGGATTTTACAAAATTCATGGAAGGTAAAATTTTTTAGACCGAAGGGTATGTTTTTGGAATTAATATAAATAGTTGTATATGATAATTGTGGATTAACAAAAATATGTTTACAACATATACCAGAACAAAAGAAAGTTACAGCAGTAATAAGTAGTTGGTTTTAGTTCACGTTTTAAAATTCGTCATCGTCCCCCATATTCGTCAAAACCCCCGTCTTCGACATTTCTCACACACGAGGAGTCTCGCCCTATTGGAGATCCAAGGAAATAGAAATATGAAGTTTAGGGTTTTCTTGATTATAGCTATTCTCCTTTTCTCTTCATTGAATCTACAAGGTATGACAATTGTAGATCTGATGCGTCTCATTTTCAACCTTCTCCATGCTGCACGAAATTTTATACCAATTAAAATATAGCTCTTTCTTTATCCAAAATATAATTGCTCATCCATTCCTATATTGCATACTTAGCACAAACAATTTTAAGGTTGAATGCCATCAGATCGAGTATTCTTTTTTTGAAGATCAAGTTTGAGTTTCCTATTTGTTTATATTGTATGTGCTGCTGGATTGGATCGTTTCGGTCATTGTTGAACTCTTTTTCGATGTGATCCAGCCAGCCAGATAGTAAGTTTTGTGGAACAGTTTTTTTTTTATGCTTAAAACTTGGATGTGATTGTGTAGAAGTTGTGGGATTGATGTTGTCTCTTTCCTGGGGTTCTGAGAACATTAGCTTCATTTCTATGAGATTTTTCTTTATTTTAAGAAGTTATGGTGGCTTGTAAGTTCTATTTGCATGTTGAAGTTAAGGATAACTAGTTTTAAAATGTAAGTTTTAATGGAAGCCAAGGGTATCCAAGGTACGAATGAGATGGATGTTTTTTGTCCCAACCATTCTTTTAGTCCTGAGCCCGATAAGGAGAAGGGATAATTTCTAGCGAAGTTTTTGTGTTGTTGATTCTTTGGTGTAGTACCCAGGAGTTATCTTGCCATTTGTTTCATTTATTTGGTCAAACTCGTTGTGAGTCTGCCATGCTTGTTAGTCCTTCCAATTGATGTGTTTCTGAGCCATTTGGCCAGGGAGATTTCTTAATATATTGTTCTATGAGCATCTTACTTCTAGTTTCAATTTCTTTCCCCTTTTTCCCCATTCTGCATGGTGTATTGTTTTTTTTAAAAAGATTGCCTCACTCTTTCAAACCTGTAGTCTCTGAGATCTTATATCTATGTACCTTTGATAGTTGCAAGATGTGAGTCAGAGTCAGACGCAGAAGTCGTTGGAGATCGGAAGAGCGTCGTGAGATCTTGGGATCGTTGGAGATGATGTTCAAGATTTTGGTGGTGGAAGTTTCAGCCCAGCTCCTGGAGTAGAAACAATTTGTGTTTTCCCCAAAAACCCTTCAAAATGTGAGTGTTATTTGACGCGCTTATTAGGTTTTTTACAACTAGTGTATCACTGTTGTCTTCTTCATTTCATTAAATTTCCTATGCAACAGATGTTTCTCTAATTAGATTTGCATTTCAGTGGTTGTGGCTGGGGAAGAAGGTGAACTTCTGGTCGGGATTAAGAATGAAGGTAACACTTCATTGTTTTCCATTGTTAAGTGTTGTTAAGTGTTGCTTCCTTTTCAGTTCCATCTGATGCATTCAGTAATAATAATGACCTTCAGCTTTTATTTGTTAATTTTTTAAATTTAAGACGTCTGTGGGTAACTGTATAGTTTTTTATAGTTGGAGTATTAGATTCCGACGAATAAGTGGATAGATGATTTATCTTGCCATTTTTGGGGATATTAAAAACAGGAGAATCAAGTATTGATGTTATAGCAATCCAGGCCACTATTCACCTTCCATTTGATCACCAATATTTGGTTCAAAATCTTTCTGCTCAGGTATACTCTTTTATTTTCAATGCATGATGTTTGTGCCCTTATATTCATAAATGTAAAAATATCCTTCCTTGATATCTTATCCAGCAGTAAAGATGGTCTTGTGAGTGACTATGCTCGTTGAATTTGTACAACTTATGACTGGACGATTTACTCGTCTAAGTGTGTTAATGAGTGACAATTCTCTCAAGTTCATGCTTCCAACAAGCTGCTGTTCTATGAGGCCTCAATTTATATTTAAATCTTTTAAACTTGGGCGGGGGTTAATACTGTAGACAATTACCTGCTTTTGTACTCCGTCAAACTCATATCCTCTATTCCTTTAAATTGACAATTTTTCCTTTTAGCGTTGGCTATCTATGTGACTTGCTAATAATGTGTGTATTTCATTAAGTGTTTTAGGTTTTCCCCCTTCTAAATTTATCAAAACTACCAATATATCAGTCTGGCTCCTCTTGTAAAGTAGTAGGTGCATCGATGGTGCCAATTTTGAACTGTTAACATATGCTAACTTCACCCAAATTTGGATTCTGAATTGCCTGTTGAATTCTAATTTACTGTTGCTGGTACAATTCTTGGATGACTTTCTATCCTAACATGCATACTGCCACCTTCCAGGCCTTTAATAATGCTTCAGTCCCTCCTTCCGCTCAAGCAACTTTTCCTTACATTTTTGCTGTAAGCAAATTTTTACAGGCAAGTATGCTTCATGGTTGAAGTTATCATTCTGATTTGTGCTGCGCATAAGCATCTGAAAGTGCATTCGCCAATTTTCTCTATCTTGTAGCCTGGTGCTTTTGATATGGTTGGCACTGTTGTGTATGAGATTGATCAGAATCCATACCAGAGTACATTCTACAATGGAACAATTGAAGTTACTGAGGCCGGTGGCCTACTCAGTGTTGAGTCTGTTTTCCTGTTTTGCCTTGGAATTGCCCTTCTTGGTCTTCTTGGATTTTGGATACGTGGACAGTTAAAGAACTTCTCAAAGGTGACTGCATATTCCTCTGCTTATATTTTCATTTATTTCTGGTACTGTTAGCCAAGCTGCCAATTTACCATATTGTGGTAGTGAATGATGCATGCTTCTACCTAAAATTATCTTCATTTTCCATCTGCTTTTGGTTAAGATCTTAACAGTAAAGAAACTGTCAAAATCTTGTTGGTTAGTGGTGATCACTGAATAAGGCTGCCAGTATATGGAAGTTTGATTTAGCCTTGGATAGTTGGTTATTGGCCTGAGGTTATCACACTGTTTTCTGGAATTAAGAATGTCAAACTATTAAGTCAGAGATCTACCTAGATATTGATCTAAGCAAGACTAAGGAAAATAAACAAAAAGGAAGAACGATCCCCCCCCTTGAAGGCAGAAGAATGTGTGTGTGTGTGTGTGTGTGTTGTTGTTTCATGCGACTCGGGAATCCTTACTCACATGGGTACATCATCAATCATTCAGCTAACTCGATTTATGATTTTCGCCTCTACAAAATGCAGAAAACAAAAAGGGCTCCCAAGGTGGAGGTTGGAACCGCGACAACCAATGCCTCAATGGATGAGTGGTTGCAGGTTTGTATTCACTGTCACTCTGAGGCCCTGTATTGTCACGGCAAAAGAAAATTTCTGTAATGATATGATTACTTCTTGAAGCAAATGTTCTCTTCATATCATCCAACTATTATTTTTTTTATGGAGGTTAAGAGAGAACTTGTTTCCCCACATTTTCAGGGAACTGCATATACTCTATCAAGCAAATCAAAGAAGAAGTGAACGAGCGTGCTCAAACAGTAAATTGTAAGCAGCAGTACAGCAAGAGGTAATTTTGTAATGCAGATTGGGAGGGACCATTTGAGGAATAGCTCGAGTTACCTGCCTGACTGTTGTAGCACTAGGAAAGAACTTTGACATTTTTTTTATGGTGACAATCCTGAAAATTGAGCCATTTTAATGCCGGAGCAGCTTAGAGTTGACACAGAGCACTGCAGTTTTGTTGAAACATGACATGGTGTTAAATTATACTCACTTTTCTCTATCACTTCTACTAGTTATGTGCTTGGTTTATTGGTCTATAATGTCGATGACCTAGTGGTACCATTTTCTGGGACGGCAGACCAACTCAGCATAATCCATAATGTGACTGGTGGGTCGTTAAATTTTGAATAATTTTATGAAAACTTGAATCCTCGTATTGGACACTTTTGTAGAAAGAAAGATTTAGGTGGGAATTCAAGTAAGGCTCTCCCGACATCGCCCGGTGATTTGCACTGGTGATCACAATAGGGTAAAATAAATAGAGTTGGATGGGTCCAACAATCAAGTTTTAAAATAGAACTCACTCTATGATATCCATTGTTTGCCTAGGATCACCATATTTCTTGTAACACACTGAGCAAGAAATATTGTGCTTTATTCTTCGTGTTTATATGTATAAAATTTATATTAATACGAAGACTTTAATGTGCGTGTGTTCGTGTAGTTGGTTGTGGGATATTTTGCTTTATCCTTGGTGTTTATACAAGCATTTATGGTATGTATCTATGTAGATGCTTTTGATAATTTATTATTTGGGTCGAGGCACGTGAGGTGTTTAAGAGGTTGTAAATCACATCAATAATGTAATACTTCAACTGCCTAACCAAATCATAAATACTTTGGTCCCGTACACTTGTTATGGCATTTTACAGCCAAAAGCCAAAGCTTTAGAAAGATCTTTTATGGGGTGATGAGGATTTATGGGTGGATGGAGGAGCATCGTCCACAATTTTCCTCAGAAGTATTGTGACCCAAATAATGCCTTGGACCTTTTATTACATTCTAATTTCTCCCTGTGTTTTTGAGAAAATGATCATCGTTATCATTAGAAAGTATAGATGTTTATTTAGTAGTCAAATCACTTACAATGTCAATAATTTCAAAGAAATCTTGGCACGTTATTATCTTGAGATTCTTGCTTATAGATAATGTTGACGATGGTATGATCAACTTTAGATATAAAGATGTGATGTTTGAAGGGGTTTCACAATTGTCTTTACGTTTTTAATATATTAACAAGTTTCAATCGAGAGTTGTTAAAATAATCATCAGCATGCCATTTTATCAAATTTATTGACATGACATAGTGGACTCCGATTAGGCTAATCAAAACCAATCTACGCTTAATTTTGTCCTTCCTAATGGCTATAATTCTGTTTTGTACACATGGAAAGGGGAACCATAATAATCACAAAATAGTCATAATTTGTTCCCCTCGCAAAGGACTTCCAAGTTTTTATTTAATTTGTCTGTATTCGTTTTAGAGCATCTCTAACGCATAGGTATAGTCATAGTCATGGAATAAATTGACAATTGGTAAAAAAGTGCTTATTTGGCAGATGACATTCTCCATGATAATATTAAGTATTAATTTATCCAATCAAAAAAATTTTCTCACTCTATTTTTTTAAAATACTTAATCATAACTTGTCAAATATACAATATTGACATTGTTACATTGAAGAATTTTTTGAGTGTAATGTCAATATTCTTTGACACATATACGCTTGAGACATTCCAATGTAAATGAGGAAGCACAAATAAAAGTAAATGCAATTTTCCAAGTAATAATAATTAAGTAAAGAGTGCTTAATTAGTTGGGTGTCTCTTTCAACTTGCCAACCTCCCATTCTAGTGAAAGCATGAATATTTCGGTGCTCTTCATTTAATCTTAATTCATAATTGATACATTTAACTCTGTTTGGTACAACCACACACATGAACGAGGAAAATGGCATAATTATTTGCATAATAAATGTTTGGGATGTTATTGATGTATTAAAAAGACGCGATGGTTTTAGAGTACTTAGTCCGTATATCGCTCATACAATAAATCATATTTGAAATTTTAGAAAACAATGAATATACATTCTAATTTCTCCCCGTGTTTTTGAGAAGATGATCATCGTTATCATTAGAAAGTATAGATGTTTATTTAGTAGTCAAATCACTTACAATGTCAATAATTTCAAAGAAATCTTGACACGTTATTATCTTGAGATTCTTGCTTATAGCTAATGTCGATGATGGTATGATCAACTTTAGATATAAAGACGTGACGTTTAAAGGGGTTCCACAGTTGTCTTTGCGTTTTTAATATGTTCACAAGTTTCAATCGAGAGTTAAACTTATTAAAATAATCATCAGCACGAGATTTTATCAAATTTATTGACATGACATAATGGACTCGATTTTTTTAGAATTATTATATTATTATGCCTCAATTAGGCTAATCAAAACCAATCAACCCTTAACTTTGTCCTTCCTAATGGCTTTAATTCTGTTTTGTACACTTTAAAAGGGAACAATAATCATAAATAGTCATACTTGTCCAACCTAAGGGCTTTTAATTTTGTTTTGTACACTTGGTAAGCCAGGAAGGGAACCATAATAATCACTAAATAGTCCTAATGTGTTCCCCTCGCAAAGGACTTCCAACTTTTTATTTCATTTGTCAGTATTCCGTTTATAAAGAAGCACAAGTAAAAGTAAATGCAATTTTCCAAGTAAAGTAATAATAATTAAGTAAAGCGTGCTTAATTGGTTGGGTATCTTTTTCAACTTGCCAACCTCCCATTTTAGTGAAAGCACATGAATATTTCGGTGCTCTTCATTTAATCTTAATTCATAATTGATACAGTTTGCTCTGTTTGGTACAACCATACACATGAACGAGGAAAATGGCATAATTATTTGCATAACAAATGTTTAATGTTTTGGATGTTATTCATATATTAAAATGACGCGATGGTTTTAAAGTACTTGGTTCGTATATCACTCGTACAATAAGTCATACATAAAGTAAACTTCTATTCCCATCAAAAGCTCAACTAACAATTTATTTATTTATTTTTTTAAAAAAAACATAATGAAGTGTTTCTGAAACTGGAATACTTGGGATGTCTTCTATCCTCATTGCTACTTTTTCTTCGTCACAAAGTATTGAGTGCTTAAATAAAATAAAACCCTATACAACATTTTGGTTACCTTGTATCCACGTGTTTTGGTACAGTTTGAGTGTATAGATGTGAGTCTTTAGATATTTGCTTGCATTTATTGATTATGATTTTATCTGGATATCCACATCGTAGTTGTACAGACATTCTTCTGATCAATATATATTTACCGTTTCTTGATTTAAAAAAACCCTATAATACAAAGCCAGTTTTGAGTTATGGACCTATGGTGACCTAGCACGAAATTATAGCTTTGAGAAATGAATAAGCCAATCACGGGAAGTTGATATAAATATATAATTATTTTCTGCTTCCCAACCGTGGGCTTGAAGTGGGTCAATAATAATAATAATTAAAAAGTAGGAAGAGATCAACTTTCTCAACTAACTGCATGACATTTTCACACATCAAACCTAGATGAGCTGGTTAACATAGTACATATTTTCATCCATTTCTTAAAATTTTACAAGAAAAGAATGGATCGGATGGACTTCAGAATGCAGTTGAAGCCTCATTGCTGATTTGCAGAGAAAAAAAGACAATCGAGCAGTTGAAACCTCATTTATTCAATGAAAATAATGGCCTTTAATACCGCGTTTTTATGCTAAAATTCGCTTTCAATCTGATGAGCTTGCAGGTCAAGATCATAGGAATCTAACCTCATGTGATATCATTAAGTTCATTGCCGGCGTGATCATCACCAAAAAAAAATAAATAAATAAATAAACAAAATAAAATAAAATAAAATAATAATAAATTTAGAAAAATCTCTCCCCCTAAACCTGTATATATAACATTCTTTTCTTGCACTCCCCATTCATCAAACAATAATCATTTCTCTTCCCTTCCTCTATTGTCTCCGGTTCTGTAGAACCTCGATTCAATGCGGGTTCATTCGCTCTGCCGAGGGCCCTTACTGGGGTTCTTGGTGTACTTGCTCATTGCAACGAGCTTCTGCTATGGGAATGAAAAGACCGTCCAAGTTGTTGGGGTTGGAGAATGTGCTGATTGCAAGGAGAATAACATTAAAACCAGTGATGCATTTACGGGTACACAACTTTCTTTTCATGCACTTTCAACTTGTTAGACAGCTGACACTATCTTGTTGATAAACCTAAAACCTGAGTTTATATATGTACATTTGAGGCACCTAAAACTTGAATGGGGTTCTTATTTGCTTAAGACAACACATTAACGAGCTTCATACAATATAACTGCACATGTTTATACATGCAACATTCTTGTTAAGGTTGATCATGCTTGCATGTTAATTTGAATGATGTATTCTGCTATTCTAGTTTGGATGGAATTATGTTCTCATTTATTGCTAACTATAAGCATTCAATTTTTTTGCAGGGCTAAGGGTAACAATTGACTGTAAGATTGAAAATGGAGAAATGCAAAGAGTGGGAGTTGGAGAGCTTGATAAACAAGGAAAATTCAAGGTTTCACTTCCTCAAGAGTTTGTTAAAGATGGAAAACTCAAAGATGAATGTTATGCACAGCTCCACAGTGCATCAGCAGCACCATGTCCGGCTCACAATGGCCTCGATGACTCCAAGATTGTTCTAAAGTCAAACAACAATGGAAAACACACCTTTGGCACCAATGGAAATCTCAAGTTCTCCACTGCATTGTGCACTTCTGCTTTCCTGTGGCCATTCTACAAGTTTCCACATTTGCCTAAAGTCCACCCATGGAAGAAACACTTGCCTAAGGTTTCATTTCCGCCATTGAAAAACTTCGGCCACCCGTGGCCTCTTCCTCCATTCCCACCAATTTACAAGAAGCCACTTCCTCCCATTCCCATTTACAAAAAGCCGCTTCCTCCACCAGTCCCCATTTACAAGCCAGAGCCCCCAGTCAAACCCCTTCCCCCACCTGTCCCAATCTACAAGCCAGAGCCTCCGGTAGTCAAGCCACCTCCACCACCAGTTCCAGTCTACAAGCCAAAGCCCAACCCAAAGCCACCAGTTGAAAAACCTCCAGAGAAAAAGCCATGCCCACCCCAAGTTCCAAAGCCCAAGCCCAAGCCCAAGCCCAAGCCCAAGCCACCTGTTGAAAAACCTCCAGAGAAAAAGCCATGCCCACCCACAGTTCCAAAGCCAGAGCCACCATTTCACAAACCTCCAGTGGTAAAGCCGCTTCCACCACCAGTTCCAATCTATAAGCCACCTCCAATAGTAAAGCCGCTTCCACCGCCAGTTCCAATCTATAAGCCCCCACCAATAGTAAAGCCGCTTCCACCGCCAGTTCCAATCTATAAGCCCCCACCAATAATAAAGCCACTTCCACCACCAGTTCCAATTTATAAACCACTTCCTCCACCGGTACCAATTTATAAACCACTCCCATCATTCCCCAAGAAACCCTGCCCTCCATTCCCCGAGCTTCCTCCCTTCCACCATCCTAAATATGGAGTCTTTCCTCCCTTCCCTCCTTCCATTCCTCCTCACCCATAGACTTTCCAGAGGGGGTAATTTTAAGAAGATTACTTTCTTTGTTTCACGTACTTCAAAGGTTGAAAGCAATAATAAAAGTTCCAAGCTTAATTGAGCGGAGATTCATCCAGTTATAGTAGCTAGCTAGCTCTGTGATTAGTCCTGCACTGATTTGTCCAAATGGGATGGTTTTAAGATCAAATGATTGTAAATTTTTTCTTTATAAGAATTCATATGCATTCCAAAAGCTTCTGTTGTAGTACTTTTTTTTAGCATCATAGATTTGCATGTGGTGAAACACATTTAATGAATCCTATTGTTCACGACTCAGTTCAGTACTGTTGATCAAATATCATGAGATGACATTATCAAAGTTGATAATGTATGATATTAATATCCGATCTCAGTTATGTCTCACCTACTATGCTAGTAACTTGGCCCTCTACAGCAAATAAAAAAGAAGCCTTGTTTTTTTGCTGAAACTAAAAACAGTACATAAAAGTACTCTTTCACAAAGTAATTAAATAAATTACGCATCTTCAGAGTTAACTTTCAAATTTATTTAGCAAAAACTATATATTACATTTAAGCTCACGAAAACATGCTCTTATTGATGATGGTATGATGACAATCGAGTTTGAGGGATGGTATAAAGCATTATATTAAGAACCTTGCTCTTTTGAAAGAGCCAAGATTTTTGTACAGAATGATGATGAGTAACATAAATGATAGAGAAAGTAAATGAAAATAACCCTTGTTGTCATTCAAACATGGAGACGTTTTTGGAGGGCCTTCCTGTTTTCCCTAAATATTAATTCATCTGCATCCATATGATAAACTGGTTGAAGTAATCAAAGCAACAGTTTAATAACGTTGTCAAATAACATGCTTCAAAAATCTGTCAGAAAATCAGGAGGAGAGAAAATGGTTAATGTTTGATCTTAACACTCTATGGTGTCCTTTGGACACCATAGAAGGACCGATCTCATGACAGTACTGGATTTTGATTTGAATGTGACTTATGTTGGAAAATTAGATATATAAAATCGTGCAAATTATATTCGAAATTAAACCGTAAACTTACTTAAACCCGGTAGAATAAATTATGTAGAATTTACTATGAAAAACCGCCGAGGTTAGAGTTCAACTCTATGTCTTTAAGACCTTTTTGCCCCGCCTAGGTGCTTACGGTTGATTGGCAATCGTCTCCCAAGATACAACGGCGAACGACTTGCGGTAGAAGTACTTCAAACCACAAGACACGGCGAACCGAAAAATATCACGAACTCTCTTTATGAATTTGGGAAAGGAAGAATTGAATGAAAGAAGAATTGAATGAAAATGCACAAGTGAGGGGTTCTATTTATAAGATGCCAAAAGGTGCCAAATGAAAAGACACAATGCTTGGATATAGTTGGTTTCATCCTAAAAGACACTATTGAATGGATAGAACCAAACGTCACCTTTAAATCCCTATACATAAATTCGGATGAAAGTTGAAATAATTAGTTAATCAAATAACTAATTAATCAACTAATTAATCAATCAATTGATTAACCTTCTCATACAACGTTTTGTTCATTCATCCCGACATGGGATACAAAATTCCCATTTAACATCCAAATCACATAGTTTCAAGGTGTTACATTTAGGCTATAATTTCTCATTCACCCGGAAATAGTTTAACGAGATCAAATATACTATGAACGCGTTCGATTTAAATATCTCTCGTACACGTCAATTGCCGAGACCATAAATATTTGGTCAAAATATACAACTATTTCCAACAATCCCCCACATGAATGGAAATTACCAACTCAATGCAAATGCAAAAGAGAGTACGGGCGGAAAGCAATTGCATCAGGAGAGGTAGCTTCTGGCTTTGAACCTGCCTTAGTAGAATACTATCGGATTTACTTGGCTAATCAGTGAACATGATGTCTTGAACAGTTCAACCGTTGGTGTAAACCAAGACAACAGTACCTACACAATATCTTTCCTAACACTTTCGGTTCTCATGGTTGTGTTCATTTTGGCCCTGAACAACTCTTGGAATTCATAAGTGCTTTTAGAGAATTCAAGCCTCAAAATTCTCATAGAAGCGGCCCCACTTCACACTTACATAGGTGATCTCCTATTAAGAGTATGCTGCCATACCACACTTGGTATATCCAAGTTATAGGAATCATTAAAAGCTATATTTAACCTAAACATTTTGCAGCAAGCACTTTACAATCATAGGAATGGATTGGAGTTTTTTACTCCTAAGTGCTTAACTGAATCTTCATAACTTAGTTATCCCATTGAACCAAGATCTTGGGATCTCCAGTCAACAAGGTTGGGTTACCATTACAAAGATTTCAGGCGTAGTAGGCTTTTAATCCCATTCCCTTTGATAAAGAATATACTTGATCTCTAGGCAAACCTTTAGTAAGTGGATCCGCGAGATTTTCCTTAGATTTGACATAATCAATTGATATAATACCACTAGAGATCAATTGTTTAATGTTATTATGTCTACGACGTATATGTCTAGACTTACCATTATACATACTGTTCTGAACCCTTCCAATAGCTGACTGACTATCACAATGTATACTGATAGCAGGTACTGGCTTAGGCCAACAAGGAATGTCCTCTACAAAATTGCGAAGCCATTCTGCTTCTTCTCCAGCTTTGTCTAATGCTATAAATTCGGCCTCCATAGTCGAACGAGCTATACATGTTTGTTTTGAGGACTTCCAAGACACAGCTGCACCATCAATTATAAATACATAACCACTGGTGGATTTAGAATCTTTTGTGTCTGATATCCAGTTTGCATCGCAGTACCCTTCCAATACTGCTAGATATCTCGTATAATGTAATCCAAATGTCATAGTGTATCTTAGATATCTAAGAACTCTATTTAACGCCTTCCAATGGTCATTACTTGGATTACTAGTGAACCTACTCAATTTATTCACAGCACATGCAATATCTGGGCGCGTGTAGTTTGTAATATACATTAGACTGCCTATAACTTGTGAATACCTTAACTGAGATATAGGTTCCCCTCGATTTTTGACTAAGTGTAAACTTAAGTCAATTGGTGTTTTAACAGGATTTTCGTTAAGCATATTAAATTTCTTAAGCATAGTCTCAACATAATGAGACTGAGATAAGATAAGTCCGTCCGATGTCCTAGAAATTTTAATCCCTAATATGACGTCAGCAACACCCATATCTTTCATATCAAAATGTTTTACCAACATTTTCTTAGTATTCATGATGATATCATGATTACTACCCATAATTAGCATGTCGTCGACATATAGACATACAATTACATATACATTAGGTGTGTTTTTAATATAAACATATTTATCGCACTCGTTAATTTTAAAACTATTTGACAACATTGTTTTGTCGAATTTCTGGTGCCATTGCTTTGGCACTTGTTTTAATCCATACAAGAATTTAATGAGTTTACAATCCTTTTTCTCTTGTCCGGGTACAACAAATCCTTCAGGCTATTCCATGTATATTTCTTCCTCTAACTCACCGTTTAAAATGCTGTTTTAACATCCATTTGATGGATCTCGAGATTATGTAATGCAGCAATTGCAATTAGGACCCTTATTGAAGTAATCCTAGTAACGGGTGAGTAAGTATCAAAGAAATCAAGACACTCTTTTTGTTTATAGCCTTTAGCTACTAACCTGGCCTTATATTTATCAATAGATCCATCAACTTTTAATTTTTTCTTAAAAATCCATTTACATCCTAGAGGTTTATTTCCAGGTGGAAGATCAACGAGCTGCCAAGTGTGATTTTGCATGATAGACTCTATCTCACTGTTTATAGCTTCTTTCTAGAATGGAGCCTCTGGAGTAGATATTGCTCCAATGAATGTCTTTGGATCATTCTCTACCATATATGTTAGAAAATCTGGACCAAAAGACGTAGACTTTCTACCCCTTTTGCTGCGTCTAGGTTCTTCATTATTTTGATGGTTGTCATTATCGTTGGCAGCATCATAAGTTCGCTTATTAGAACTTATTTCTTTCTTGTCCTTACAAGGAAAGATTTGTTCAAAAAACGCAGCATTTCTTGATTCGATGATAGTGCCTTCATGTATATCAGGAATATCTGACTTGTGTACCAAAAACCGATATGCACTACTATTATAAGCATATCCAATAAATATGCAATCAACGGTTTTAGGACCTATTTTGACTTGTTTAGGCTTTGGTACTTCTACTTTAGCCAAACACCCCCACACTTTTAAGTATTTGTAGGTAGGCTTATGTCCTTTCCATAATTCATATGGAGTTTCAGACATTTTCTTTAGGGGTATCTTATTAAGAATGACATTAGCTGAGAGGATAGCTTCTCCCCACAAGTTTTGGGGTAATCCCGAACTTATCAACATAGCGTTCATCATTTCTTTAAGAGTTCGGTTTTTGCGTTCAGCAATGCCATTTGATTGAGGTGAATAAGGTGTAGTAGTTTGATGAATAATGCCCAATCCTGAACAAAATTCTTCAAACGGTGCTCCATATTCTCCTCCTCTATCACTGCGAATAATCTTTATTTGCTTGCTAAGTTGATTTTCAACTTCATTCTTATAATGTTTAAAAACATCTAACGCCTCATCTTTGCCTCTTAGCAAATAAACATAGCAATATCTTGTGCAATCGTCAATAAAAGTAAAAAAATACTTTTTACCACCTCTAGTTTGCACAAATTTCAAATCACAAATATCTGTGTGGATTAATTCTAAAGGCGTTGTATTTCTTTCAACCGAATGAAATGGTG
>CAVNYN010286727.1:0-11583 GCA_963692815.1 Nyctanthes arbor-tristis
CCCCCCCGTCCCTCCAAACATGGGATAGACAATTTGATAAAACCAAATTTTGCAATCTTGTGTGTGATAACATTGCTTTGCCCTCTAATAAATAGCATCATAGTCATCCACAATCGACACTGAAATTCAATCTAATCTAAATAAATTGCACCAATATTCTTCCGACAATTGAAAATTTTTATTTTTCCCTTTCTTCCTCTTCTGCCAAACGTTTGATGCAGCTGTAATGGTAAGTAATCAATCAAGAGTTTTAAGTTTTCTTTAGAGATTTTCTGGGAAACCAGTGATATTTTTGGAGAAAGTACGGTTAAGATTGAGTTTTAGAAAAAGTGATCTAATATAAAAGCTCCCAAAGTTGTAGTCATGGCCTCAAAGGTTAAGATATTTTATCAATATTCTATTTAAATGGTATACAAGACAACCGTTAGCTGTGGATTTAAAACAATCTTGTTACCTTCCATTGCGTTATGTTGATTCTTCGGAAGTAGTGTACTGTCTTGGCCTTGTTTATGTTGGAGTAGACAATGAAGGTAACTGAGATCAAGTGATGGATTCATTTGAGCAAATTATATCTGCTTAGAAGTGATTTTGTGATTATTTCCACTGTAAACGATGGCCCTGCATTGAAGGACGAGGTGGAAACAGATATACCCTTTTCCATGGCTGCAAATGTGGCTATGGCAACTGGAGTTTCATGCAGGGGAAGATCAATTCCAGATGATAAGCACCTCCACCTTGGCAAACTTTGCACAACGGTATTCAATGTTGCTGCTAGAACAATTTATCGGCAATTTGCTGCCAACATAACACTTGGCAACGAAATCCCAGTTTATGGTTTGTAAGGTTGTAATGTGTCTCAACTCAAATTACAAGCTAAATATATACAATGTGACAATGTGGACAGGGCAAAAGTCAGTGGTGGGATCTTCATAACAAACATTACACATTTCCGGCAGCATTTTCAATCTTGAAGAAGGTAAAAATATTTTGGCCTACATAAAGAAATAATTCAACACTAAACACCAAATCCGGGATATCAGATACAATAACCAGCTCGCCATTACTTTCGAAGAACAGGGACTAAATCACTAACATTGGAGACGAAACCTCAACTTACGTAACTGAATTGACACCAATGGAAGGACCAGAAGTCCACTTTGCAGTCGTTAAGTTTAAACACTCCCAAGAAATAACAGTAGTTGACCTTTTAACATGAAGTTTGTAATCACGGGTGAAAATCGCATGATTATCAACCACAGGGGAAAAAATTGTACTATTCGAATTGATTGCTTATCCATCTTGTCCAGATAATATCTTCTGTAATAATACAACTCTAAAATCTTAACCTACAGGAAATTCAGCATATCATATATTAATTAAGGTGAATTAATTAAAGGTTTGTGGGTAGGCATGTTGAGCTTGTTTAAAAACTACTCTCTAGTCTCTAGAAATTAACTACAAGTTCTTTTCTTACTTAAAAGCCAAAAAAACTAATAATCTACTTATTTGATTATGCATTTGGGCTTATAACCACCACCCAATAAAGTAAGCCATGGAAAGGGACCCTCCCACTAATATGGTGAACGATAACCTGCAGAGTCAAACATTAATTTTGGGGTTATACACAGTGGTTGTCATTTTGGAAGATTGTGGAGTTAAGCATATGATAGTTCATTGTCTTGGCCATGGCTTCCCTCACTCCGCATTTGTGGACCAAACTTAGTACATGTGATGCAATCACAAGCGTTAAACAAATAATTACATAATAATCAGTTATAATGGTCGAAACCCCAAAATATCTATAAAAATCATTATTTATTCATGATTTGTGTTAGAGATAGAGATATGTTGTAACACGGTTTTATATGTTTTGTATTTTTTTAGATGAATTAACTTGTACTATTAGTTTTAAATTTCATACTGGATAGTTTTCAGCATGAAAGTGCTCAATAAATTACATCATTGAGGCTATTCTTCACTAACTAATAGTAAACAAAGAGACAAAAACTTAAAGAGGTTTTTGTAATTGTACAGGAAAGAAATTCATCTTGCATGGTAGCATCTTATAATCTAGGAGAGGTGGTTAAATATAATATTTAGAATGGTAAAATTGCAGGGAGCTCAAGACTCACCATCAATAATATTTGAATTGCACATGTTTGAAAAGGCTGTTCAAATAAAAGCAAAAAACATGAAACTCGTGCTCAAAACGCATTGATTACGTGAGTAGCGGAGAGCTTGCTAGTTCAAAAATTTACTAGCTCTCAAACAAAAACACCAAAAACTTTAACAGAATTTGAGTGCGTATTAAATAAAATCACATTCCAAAACGTATCTTCCCTCGTTAAAATATCTGCCGGCAATATATTTTATAGTGCAAGAAAGATGGACCAAGTAGCCCATCTTGCCAGCAATATTAGAAAAATATGGCTGCACCTAAGGGAATGTTTTAAATGTTAAAATAAATTGACTAATGATCATAAATTGTGTCACATAAATGAGAATAATACAGAGCTGAGTGTACCAAAAGTATTGATTTCATTGTCAAACTCATTTCATTATCCAAACTTAACTTGTCCAATTAGTCTAGTGGACCACCAAATATTTTAATATAATGGTGCTGCCTGTTGCCCGTGAATTTGTTGGATTCCACATTTGTGGGTTACCATAATGCTACGTATGATATTTCCATCGCCTATTTTGCATTATAGATTCCTATTGTTCTTTAATTTTTCGATTCCATTATTGAACCGGTGTGAGCTGATTATTATTCAAGACCAGACTCTAGAGTTATAGATACGCAAACGTAGCATATTTTAGAAGACGTCAATAAAATTCCATAACTGAATGGGCAAAAACAGAGAGGTCCCCTTGGGGAGTTGGGTAGGGTTGGGTTGGGTTGGGTTGGGGGTGGGGGTCTCTATATGCCATATTATGGCCTAAGTAGTAGACAGAAGGTGGAGTAGGAGGATGAAACTTGGAGCTTCATACCTTTCTCTTCTATATATAAGTAAACTGTTTTACTTCAAAAATATATCAATATTTCTTTGCTGAAAAATGGCAGTCCGTGTGTCCTTGCGTTTTCTTCTTGTTTCTATTGTTTTTTCACATTTTGTACCGATTTTGGCACAAGAATCAGATACTTACATTGTCCATATGGACTTATCTGCCATGCCCAAAGCATTTTTTAGCCACCATAACTGGTACTTAACCACTCTTGCCTCCATATCAGATACTGGTGAAACAAGAACTGAGTCTCTCGTATCATCTTCCAAGCTCGTCTACGCTTATGCGAATGTTATCAATGGTTTCAGTGCAAGTCTTTCCCCTTCTGAGATTGAGTCCCTCAGAAGTTCTCCTGGTTATGTTTCTTCAATTAAAGATAGGAGTGTCAAAGTTGACACGACTCATTCGTCCCAATTCCTTGGTCTGAATTCAGATTATGGAGCATGGCCAGATTCAGACTATGGGAAAGATGTCATAATTGGGGTGGTGGATACCGGAGTTTGGCCTGAGAGCAAAAGCTTCATAGACGATGGAATGACTGATGTTCCATCCAGATGGAAAGGGATGTGTCAAAGTGGCACTCAGTTTAATTCATCCATGTGTAACAAAAAGCTCATTGGAGCAAGATACTTCAACAAAGGCCTACTTGCCAAGTATCCTAACCTGACAATTGCCATGAATTCTGCACGAGATACCGAGGGGCATGGCACTCACACTTCATCAACAGCAGCTGGAAATTACGTTGAGGATGCATCGTTCTTTGGCTATGCCACGGGGACTTCCCGAGGCATGGCTCCCCAGGCTCGTGTTGCCATGTACAAGGCCCTGTGGGATGAAGGTGTTTATTTATCTGACATTCTGGCTGCTATTGATCAGGCAATCATGGATGGAGTGGATGTCATATCCTTATCATTGGGAATTGATGGTCTTCAACTGCATGAAGATCCAGTTGCAATAGCCACATTTGCAGCCATGGAAAAGGGTATATTTGTCTCCACCTCTTCAGGGAATGAGGGGCCATATCTTGAAACTCTGCACAATGGAACTCCCTGGGTCCTCACTGTTGCTGCTGGAACAATTGATCGGCAATTCGGCGCCAATATATCACTTGCCAATGGAATCTCTCTTGCTGGTTTGTCTCTCTATCCAGGAAACTTTTCCTCAACTGAAGTATTCCCAATTACTTTTGTGGACTGCGAAAACGAGAAAGAATTGCAGAAAATTGGCAAAAAGATTGTAGTGTGTCTTGACACAAACAATAAGCTGGATGAACAGTTCTACAATGTGGGCAATTTAAAAGTCGTTGCTGGGGTCTTCATAACAAACAACACAGATTTAGAGTTCTTCACTGAGAGCAAATTTCCAGCAGCATTTTTGGATCCTGAACAGGGCCAAGTTATATTGGACTACATCAAGAAAGAATCCAATCCTAAAGCAAGCTTTAAGTTTGAACTGACGCGACTGGGGGTTAAATCGTCTCCAAAAGTGACGAGTTATAGCTCAAGAGGACCATCCACAACCTGTCCATTTGTCCTGAAGCCTGATATCATGGCTCCTGGTGCTCAAATTTTGGCTTCATGGGCTCAACAATCTCCAGTAACTGATTTGACTACAGGAGAACTATATAATGTGTTCAATATTATATCAGGAACATCAATGGCGTGCCCACATGCCTCTGGAGTGGCCGCCCTTTTGAAAGGTGCGCACCCTGATTGGAGCCCTGCAGCTATTCGGTCAGCCATGATGACCACAGCTGATGTAGTAGACAACACAAAAAGTCCAATCCAAGATATCGGATTCAGTAACCAACCAGCCACTCCTCTGGCTATGGGATCCGGCCATATCAATCCTAACAAAGCATTAGACCCCGGACTTGTATATGAGACAAGCAAAGAAGACTACATTAATCTTCTTTGTGCATTAAATCTTACCTCTAAACAGATACAAATTATCACAAGATCAACTTCTTATACTTGCTCAAATCCATCACTCGACCTGAACTATCCTTCCTTCATTGCCTACTTCAACACAAAAGACAACCACTCTAATGCTGAGACAGTACATTACTTTCAAAGAACCGTAACTAACTTTGGAGATGGACTGTCAACCTACATTGCCCAATTAACACCTTTGGATGGGTTAGAAGTCAGTGTCCAGCCTGAAAAACTTGTATTCAGCAAGAAGTACGAGAAAAAAAGCTACAAACTCACAATACAAGGTCCAAAACTCTCGCAAGGCACATTGGTTTATGGTTCGTTGACTTGGGTTCAGACGGATGGCAATCACAGAGTCCAAAGTCCCATTGTTGCCACAAGTCTGCTTTCTGGTGCATCTTCTGGTGCATCTTCAGATAAAAATAACTGACTTGTGACACAGTAACTTTTCAGTACATTTTATTTACATTCGTCAAAAAGCTAGCTTTCACCTCGATACCATATTGGATATGTGTAAATGAAATGAGTTGATTAATAATATTAACACTTCAAGAAATAACAGAAGTTCATGTGCTGTATACAGACTATGATTTCGTCCGAATTCACAACATCATATAATCTTTTTATGGTATGATTGAGACATTTTACCGTGAACTGTAATCAATCATAGGAAAAAAAATAATAATCCCAGAATTGATTGCTCAACTATTTGTCCAGATAACACATATTCAATCATACTGCTGCCTCTATGCTAAAAGCATAATTATATAAGAAATGCATTGCCTCAATAATTGGGCAACTGAAGCAAAGACATTTCAGATTGCCTTGTGCAAGTTGAACAAGATACTTCCTTGAGAAGATCATTTGGTCCTGTTAAGACAAAAATCCAGATGTATGTGTCTGATCATGAAAAGGACTTCCTCAATTATATTTCTAGATTTGTTCCCTTCTATCATTTCTAATTAATCCTGTATTTGTCATTTTTGTATCTTTTCAAGGTCTGTTATTTACTAACACTACACTCACCTCATTTTGACTCCATATAACGGAAAAATGTAGTCTTTATTACCTTAAAGGCAAGTTCACTACGTGACCCTATCATCTATGAGAAACCGAGCTAGCGAGGACAAGTATTGTACATCAAGAATAAATTAGGAAAAAATATTTAAATATGTTGGGTAGAACCATTGTATGTGATAGACACCTCGAGTTTTCAAAGGCAGTCTCACTTCATTGGACAAGCATTCAAGTGGATGGTGCGCTCAGTATACCCATTACCCGAAGTTTCTTTATATCTTTAATCAGTCACCTTCAAACAGTTTGCCGATCCCATTTGATAAAATAAATTGATTGCAAATCTTAAAATCTTATGCAACCTGTGAATAAGTAGTATTAGTCAATGGGATGTTGCAACTACCAGAATTTGAAAATAGTAAATCATTCGTCACCACACATTATCCCCATTCTGCACATTTCTCTCAGTTTATATTTAATTTTTTCAAACTTAATAATTCATTTCTAAAGACGATTCCAAGGAGGAGAACATGAATCCGTGGAGATGGTTCCCAAGGCTTATCTTGTCTCCCAATTATTTTTATACATTTAACTTTGAGTTACAAACTGAAGTTTTTGGATTATAGCTTCATGAGATTCTCTACAATTCCTCATTTTCTGATCCCTTTTCGAGGGTATATAATATAAGCAGATGGCTCTAAAATTCGTAACCTTAACAAAGATCCTGTACGTAGACTCCCTGCATATTTCCCGGAAGGCATATGCGCATGTGGGACGGATAGACATATAGTGTGTTCTTTTTTGTGTTTGCAGAAGCAAAAACCTCTTACCATCAGTGATTTGAAAAACAAAATGAAAGTTTTAACAATCTTTAATTAAATTAATAAACAAGATTTCTCCAAGGTGACAGAATAATTGACATCCCTATTCCAGAACCCATTCCCATATGCTTTAAATTAAGTCCACACCAGCTAGCAGGCATATATGATCAAGAGATCTTTTTCTCCTTTGAAAGCACCAAATTATCTCCAGTTCTCTGGTGTCAGTTCACAAGATGAGATTTTGACATTTCATATCATCCCAACTTCTTTATTTATTCTTTAGTATTTTGTCCTTTGTAAGTGGGTACTCTTAGTTTGATAACTGAAGCATCGACTTAAAGGAAAAATGCTTGAAATCACCTTTTCTATAGTGGGATGGGGTTGGGTTTGATTTAGTTGGATAATCCTCTGGATTCCAACTCTATTTTCTTTATATAATGCATTTGGACATGGATTTCCACTGGTTTGTTAAATTGTAAACTTTGAAGATAATAACTGAAAGAGAGCAGATAGGGACGTAATTCATTTTTTTTTTTTTTTTCGGATAACCTTTCAGAAACCTAGTGTTCACAGCTTCACATATTCATCTACTGAAGAACTAGTGGTGCAAATATGATAATCTACCGTGCATGCATCATTGATGAAATGATAATTAGATAGTGATCACTAAACAATTGCGTGCTTGAGTAACATTTTCCCATGAAAGATTATAAATAAATAAATGCATTAATTAGCCGAATGGAACTTACCGGAGGGCCTTAGAGCATCCACAATGGTAATGTTAAATTTAACATGTCAAGTGTGTAAAAAAGTAGGTTTTAGGTAATTGTTAAAGGACATATAAACATCGTAAATTTAACCATTGATTTTTCACACATCAGGGGTGTTAAATTAAACCTATTGAAAGTGTTAAATTAAATTTCAAACAAAAAGTATTGGTCAACTTTTATTTTTTGTCTTCTTAAAGTCTAAAGTCAACTATTAATGTCATAAATTAAATAGAAAAGTAAATGGAAGAATGTCAACTCCATCGCTAAAATAATTGTTAACTTTAACAGCAAAGTTAATTTGTTGTTAAAATGATTGTTTCAGCACTTTTACTAACATACTCAATGTAGCTATAATTTTGAGTTCTTAACTAAGAATGTTACTAAAAGTGTACTTTATGTTGCTAAAAGTGTGCTTTTAACACCTTTAATATAGATGCTCTTAAAATATCTCCAATGACATGTGAATTGTTAAAATTAATGAGACTATATTATAGATGGGTGACTTATGTGTCAGCCCATTACTTACCTGGGTTTGTTAGGCATGTTGGGCCTTCGGATAATTATCAAAAAAAATTCAACAAATAAAAAAAGAGGAAATTAGAGAGTATATACTCCTTCTGTCCCATAAAAATAGACCCATATTAATTTTTTATATAAATTAAGAAATGTAATTAATATGATTAGAAATATAAAATTAGACTTACTTCTCTAATACCTTCATATTCAATATTGAATCACTTTTTATTTAGTTATTAAAGCCATTAATGCATTAAAAATTTATTAATAGTTGAACTAAGAGCATATTTGAAAAAGAAATTAATTGTTTAACTTCATTCATATAAGTAGATTATAATTTGAGACAAATAAAAATAAAAAATGTGCCTATTATTATGGGACGGAGGGAGTACTTTTTTTTATTGTTCACTCAATTTTACACCTTCCTTTGAAGCTAAGGATGTGTTTGATTGCCATAATTTCAATGGAAAATGCTAGTTTTTCACTTAAATTTTCACTAGATCGGAAGAGCGTCGTTTGATTGACTTTTTTCTATAGAGAATATTTTTTCCATTTTTGATCACACGACTATATATTCCAGAGAAACAAGCAAAATATTTTCCTTGGGGGATCTAGATAATTCATTTTCTAGAGAATTAGAATTTCATATTTTTTAAAATATTGAATTATTTTTTAACTTATAAAATATAAAAAATTAGAAAATACGTAGGTGAGTCGAGAATTTCTCATTTTCTTTTTCCTTTTTTTAGGATTTTATATAACATAATATTTCTTGCCAATGTTAACGAATATAAGATCTTATAATTATTTTAAAATTTCTAATTATGGATCATTATTGAAGTTTATAACTTTATTTTATCTTCATATTCATGTACAAATCACACACTTAATTTATTGTAATTTCTTTTTTAGTATAAGTTTTTAATTATTAAGTACATTATTGGGATAGTTGTTGGCCTCAAGAGTATTCGTTGAATCATGAGTGGTAAATAGTCTGGCGAGACTATAATTATCAAAAAGCCTCATTCTACATACACTATCTTCATAATCATTCTTAAACGTTCTCATTATATTATCATTGTCTATGAAAAAACATCATACAGGACAAAAGCTTGACGTTAGTTATCTTTTTCTACTCTCCGTGGTTTTGCTTCATTTCAAATATAGTGCTTGTTTGATTCTCTTTTTTACTATCACATTATAATTTCACCTACCACTAATTTGACAATTGCTCAATTATAACTACATATTTTAAACTTCTATTAAATCACTACCACTCATTTCAACTCATTATAATTTGATTACATAATGAGAATCAAACAGCCACATAAACATATTTCATTTCAAAATTAGAACTTGCGTAATTTTGACAAATAAAAATTTGGCAAATAAAAAAATGCATGGAAAAATGTATAATATATATAACTTGATAATTTCTATAAAAAAAATAATGACTATCAAATAATAAATTTTTGTAAAAAAAATTGTTTCCGTAGAAAATAATATCTATTAAACACTAAAAGATGGAAAATAATAACTATTTCTAGGTGAAAAATTAAGTTAATCAAACACATATAATTCACATTTCCCATGAAAATTAATTATAGAGAATTCAATTACCTTGAATTCATTTTTTTCTATGCATTTTCTATGATTCTAATCAAACAGTACTTAATTGTACTTGTACCCTTTTAGTTTTTAAATATACCCTTCTTGAATATTTATTTTTAATTGTTTATAATTATTAAATGTTTATTATTATCATTATATTATTATCGTAAATCTATTTATATATATATATGTAATTCTTCCTTCAGGGTTGCTTCTATATATGTACTAGTCGCCGCGATTGTCACATCCCCTCCGACTGCGGCCGCCGCCGCCACCACCACCACCACCACCACCACCATCTTTCCATATGATCGCTGCCGCCACCACCCATGAGCACCTTTCCATCTAATCGCCGCCGCTGTCACCTATCTGACTGCTGCTCTATCCGTCTGCACACAACCGCTACCAATCCACAGACATCACTTTTAACACCACACCACACAACGTCGCCACAACTCACCGCCACCTCCTTCAATGGGGGCACGGGGGCCTCCTTCAACATTTGATTTCTTTTCCCTTTTAGGTGTTTCTTATGCTTTTTGTACTGATTCTTAGATGATCATTGAAATTTTATTTATTTGGTTTCCCCTAATTTTTCCAACAAATTTCGGATGGCCATATAATTTTTAACACTTTGTTTTTGTTACCATTTGTTCATAGCAGCAGTGGCTGGCAGCCGGAACGTTGCCGTTCTGGCGGCCATTCTCACCATTTCTTTTTCTTTTTTTTTTTTTTGAGTTTTTTCACTTTTTTTAATTTCAGATTTGCAATATCATTTTTTTCTTTCATTTTTTATTTTATGCTTTTTAATTTCATTTACCGGTGGAACCAATATCTGATATTATACTATTTTTGATATGTTATTATTTTCCAAGCGTGGATCTCCTTTTTTCTATTTTTCATTTGGATTTTTTAGGTTCTTTTGTCACCAGTTTACCGATAATGTTACCTTCTTCTTCTTCTTTGTCTGCTTTGCAATGTTTACAGTAGTTAAATTGAATTTTTTGTATTTCTTGTGGCTTGTTACTATTTCGTCTAAGACTCTTATATGCTGAATGTTGTTTCGTTACCAAACAATTATGTTAACTTTATTACTACTTAGCTGCGTACAACTATATATGAGCACCACTTATTATATTTTAGGAGTCTTTTACTAGTAAATTGCTCATATAGGATTGCCTATGGGAATTATGTGATGGAGAGCATTTTATGATCATGAGTACATAATGTTCCTTCATGAGATCTTGATTTAGGTTCTTTTGGATTTTTTTAGGCTCTTTTGTTACCAGTTTACCGGTAATGTTACCATATTTTTTCTGTCTGCCTTTGTTACTAGTGTTCTTTTCAATGTTTGCAATAGTTAACTAGATTTTTTTTTTTTTTGTATTTTTTTGTGGTTTATTACCATTCTTTTTCTTTTTATTTTCGTATTTTTTTTTGGTTATCATTCTTTTTTCCCTTTTGTTACCTTTTTTTTATTGTTCCATTCTTTTAATTTTCACACGAATCTTTGTATTTTTGTTACCATTTTTCAATTACTTTGGGATGTTTTGTTACTAAATTTTTTCTATGTTACCATGTGTTTAGGTTTTTTTGTGAGTTTTTATTACTAAATTTTTTATTTACTTATGCGGCGTCGGCTACGACAACACGGTGGCAGTTATGTTGGAAAATCACTTCATAGTAATTATATAATTATATACTATAATATTAATAACAAAAATAATAATTATCTTAATTAAATTTAATTTAAAAATTGGAATTATTTAAAATTTGGTAGGGGTATTTTTACAATTGAGTGGGGCATTTTTACAAATAATTTCAAAAAGTAGTGTATTTTTAAAGCCCTATATAAAAAAGGGTTTTATGTAAAGAAGCCATAAATAAATGCACTCCCAAAAAATTAACAAA
>CAVNYN010286727.1:11603-68553 GCA_963692815.1 Nyctanthes arbor-tristis
ATTCGAAGAATATTTGAGGTGGGTAACCTAATACTTTGATTCCTTTTCTACATGCATAAAGTTTTGATAAGATAAGTGTGTATTTGATTGATGGTTTTGATGAGACAAACATGGATTTGAATGCATTATTATTGAAAGAAAGATTTGTTTATTGCATTTGTATCGCTAGTTAATACTCTACCCGTTTTGATTTGCTTTGTGATTGTATGACCTTGCTGTGTGGTATTGGCCATTCTGATTTGTTTCCTACACTATGACCTATTCAATGATCCCGGAATAGGGAAGATTAGTGTGGTGTTTGCTTTGAATTGGAATCTCGGTATGGGTTTACCGGGGTTCATTGTGGATCCACTTAATTGAATTGAATCTGACGCGCACCACGAGTAGTAGTTTAACTAGCGATAGGGCCCTTTTGTGCATTGAAAAGCTTTGTACATGCAATGTATTTTCTTGGAAATGAGTTTCCAAAACGAAAGGTGAATCAAAGGATTATGTTATTCGCTAAGTACGTTGTACTCACTCCCCACTTATTACAATTTTTGTAGATATTGGAGTTATAACAATTGAAAAGTAGGGCAAGCTGGATGTTGGATCGTGCTCGCGAACGGGAGTAGAGTTGTGCATGTGGTGTAAACCTGTCATTGAAACTACCACGAATTTAGTACTTTTATACCCATCCCTATAATATATATGTTTTTACATCTTATAACATATAAGAAAATAGTGAGATATAATCTTTATATTGATTTGAATTCTACTTTTCATTGTAAACGTTTTCTAATGATTTGGCCCACCTTGGTAATCAATGAAATATGTTTATTAATACAACTTCTTGTGTTTATATATTTTCTTGAAAAACCTAGTTGTAATATTTCTTTAAAAGGTTGACGATTTGTTAACTTATGAAATTATCTTTATTTATTAAACTCAGTAAGATAAGATAAATTAGATTGTTTCGCACGTCCCGTCCCCGTTATTTGAATAAAAGCTTCCGCTACCGAATTTGTAAATTTCCCTAAGATATTCGGAAATATTGTAAAGTTAGCGGGGGCGTGACATATATACTATAATATTAATAACAAAAATAATAATTATCTTAATTAAATTTAATTTAAAAATTGGAATTATTTAAAATTTGGTAGGGGTATTTTTACAATTGAGTGGAGCATTTTTACAAATAATTTCAAAAAGTAGTGTATTTTTAAAGCCCTATATAAAAAAGGGTTTTATGTAAAGAAGCCATAAATAAATGCACTCCCAAAAAATTAACAAAAATATATATATATATATATCTTGAAATTGTATCTATATACTTCATAATTTTTTTATTCAAAAAAAAAAATACTTGATTTCTTTGTTTATTGTTAACTTTTGGTACAACAATGAGAATATGTGGGAGGAGAATACGAAAGAAGTATGTGTAACGAACATGAGATCTCTTAACCAAAATGTGAGTCAAACTAATTCTTTATTATTAATTAAAATTAAAATTATTATAAAATACAATGTTACATTTTATAATTTATATAACATATTATATTATCTTCTATTAATTTGTGTAATAAAGTATGCTAAAATTTTAATTTGCGAAGACGATATATTATGTAGTACTTTTAAAAATTAAAAAAGTGTAAATACAAATAGAAAAAATGTTTGGGATACAAGTGATGATGTGTGGGATTTCACTGATTTTGTTCACCCACCCACTGTGGGCGAGGTTACACCGCCCACTCCTGACGTAGCGCACAGATGACCGACACACATGGCGGCTATGTGTGTCACGTCCGGCCATGTGTGCACTACATCAGGAGTGGACGGTGTAACTCACAGTAGGTGAGTGAACCGGACTCGAGATTTCACAGTCATTTCCGGGTAGGTTTTATTTATTTATTTATTTCTTTCTTTCTATCTTTCTCCCTTTTTCCTGTTCAAAATGGTAGGATATTTTTTGCCAAAATATACACACACTAATAATAATAAGTCTTCAGAAATCATGCCAGTGTCACCCCGCCTATGATAACCAAATTATTTTATGGCAAATAGACTAAGCTTATCTTAAAAAATAAAGAGTATCAAGACCACTCTTTAGAATCCTATTATTTGTAAAAAGAATTTTGACAAAATGTTTGACAACATAAGATAATTTTATCAATTTATTTCTAAGCTATTTTTTACCAATCACACTATACTATGATTCTATAAGTAAGATGGCAAAGTCACTCTTTTTTGTCAAGCATTTTTTTTAATAAATAAATATTTTCTCACTCTTTAAATCACTTCTAGAGCTCTAGTGCCGGGGAAAGAAATTAAGAGGAAAATTTAAGGAAAACAAAATTATTTTGTAACTTTACTACACCCATCCTACAAATGGCGAATGGTTGAAGGATCAAATGGCAAATAAAATAGAAGTATTTCTTCTTCCATTTTTCTCTTGGCGTCTTTTCTTCTCCTTCTCTTTCTATAATTCTATCTGGTCAGCCATGGCTTCTTTTCCTCAACACCGATTCCAACCACCCCCGGTGCAACCACAACAGTCCAGAATTTTCAGGTGATACTTGGATTGATCAAGGGGGAACAGATGCAAGATACCCACTGATTAGAGTATCATCATCATTTTCTTCTTCGTTTCAGGGAATTGTACGATGATGGGGACGGTCAAAGTTCACAGCAAGCCACCTACTTCAACACTCCAAATTTCCTTTATCATCACCTAACGCCTTGTATTTTCGCTGATCATTGAATAATTAACTGCATTTTTAAATATTAAACATAAATGCTTATTTGCTACAATTCTTTTCTCTCTCTTCTTACTTGTTTTTTATTCAGTTCGAGTTGCGGGGTTAGCACCCGGGCCTCTCCAGGAAGAAAACGGGTTGAATTTGCAGGAGGCTTTTGTGCTAAAGCCCAAGGAGAAGAGGCCGAAAGAACAAGATTTTCTGGAGAACAAAACCAGTAATGACAATAATAATAATAGTTCCCAGATAACTTCGGTTGATTTCTTGCAATCAGTCTCAACCGGGCTTGGGCTGTCGTTGGACAATCCACGGCTAGCTTCTTCTGGCGACTCCGCTTTGTGCAAGCTCATCGGCGATGATCCTCATCGCCAGTTACGAACGCATGATATTGAGATTGATAGATACCTCAAACTTCAGGTGGAAAAAGATTGCTTCTCGATTTCGTTAAAGAATGTTTCTTACATTGTGTTTTAATGTTAGTGCGGTGAATATAGATTGTTTAGTGTAATGTCGAAGAGAATGTTTGCTTGCCCTAATTTTGTTTATAGTTTAACTTTCGAATGATTTCAAAGTTTACCATTTCTGACTTATGAAGGTTTCTTGATACAGAAAAAGTTAATTGCATGGTTGAGCATTTATTAGCCAATCACAAATTTGCACAAGAGAATGAAACTTTTGATATTCCTTTTCAATTATCTTGACAGTGGTTTAAAAATTTTCTCCCTCGTGAATTAATGAGATAGGAAACTTTGCTGTGTCCTACGTGGAAATGTGGAAATGAAGACACTCATTTTTCTGTTTTAGCATGCGGCTTAAATGTGAGTTATACCTAAAGATGATAAGTTTCCGATCTCTCATGCAAAGTTCGGGTTGCAATTTGGAATTCAATATTTGAAATTTGCTTCTTCTTCTTTCTCCACCCCCACCCCATGGCACAGTATGAGTAACTTGTTACATGACACATGGTAAGTTACTCCTCTTCAAGTGAAAAAGTATGTGTTTTGGTATAGTAGTTAAGTAATTTCTTACATCAGTTAGAGCTTGGGCTGTTGGCCTGTTAGATTTCAGCTGCTGTTTGTAAAATGCTCCATGGTGACATATGAAATTTCCATTTTGGAAGTTTATGCAGCTCACAAGTCCGTGTATTTCATATATATTTGCTGCGTTATTTTGGAACTGTATTTATGCTGGATAGTCATTCTGATGGGAAAACATTGAAGGTCAGATAGTGGCAATCATAATCAATAGTTCTTTGCCATCTTGTTGAACTTCATTTTTAGTTGGAGAGCCAGTTTCTTTCATAGGAGAGATCTACTTCCATAAGTAGATGTGGAAGATGACCCAATGAGTTCTGTTTTATTAAATTAAATGACTTCATGACATCATGTTTTGATAGGTTGATCGGCTGAGGCAAGATATTATGGAGAAAGTTCAATCAAACGAACTCCAGATAATCTCATACGTTGAAGAGAAGTCACTACAGATACTACAGGAGAAAGAGACAGAAATGGAAGAGATCACCAAGAAGAATGCTGAGCTGGAATTGCAACTGGAAAAACTTGTTCTGGAGACCAGGGTTTGGCAACAAGCAGCTAAATACAATGAGAATATGATCAACACCCTCAAGCTTAATCTAAAGCATGTTTATGCACAAACAAGAGACAGTAAAGAGGGAAGTGGTGACAGCGACGTTGATGATGCAGCCTCCTGCTGCAACGGGGGTGCTATTGATTTCCACCAGCTATGCAAGAATGCAAGTGAAATGAAGCAATTGATGTCCTGTAAGGTTTGTAGAGTAAATGAAATATGCATGCTTTTGTTTCCTTGTAAGCATCTGTGTGTATGTAAAGAGTGCGAAAGTAATCTTACTCAATGTCCCTTGTGTCACTCCTCTAAATCCATGGGCATGGAGGTGTACATGTAATGAGATAACAGAACATGAAACCAGTGTAACAGTTACCATTGTTATATATCAGGTTTATTGTCTTCCTTGTAGATATGTTTTTGTTTTCCTTTCAGAATTATGGTTAAATCTTGTACATTTTGTGACCATCTGTGTGTACATTTGCATCACTCTTTAAAACAACTCCATATTGGATTTTAATATATTTTAGGTGATCATGTTTTGCTTGAGTAGTTCTTTGGAGGTTCATATATATTTTATTTTGTTTAACCCTTGGTTTAATTTACTCATAGCTATTCAGGAAGAATAATTGAATTGCAACTAGCAGCTAATATTTATTAAATGATCACAAACAACCTTTAACATCTCTTTACTTACCTTTTATGATATTGCATAACCTTTACGACCTTCGATGACCAGATTTGTTAGTAATCACCTACTTTCATTGGCTATGTTCTTAAATCTTAACGTAATAATGTCTCAAATAGATGGAAACTAATTGTATCCTGGAAAATGGGGTTTGAGAAGGTTGTAGTACCATACTGTGAAACATTGCCATAATTATCCAGAAGACTAGGGGAGATAATGGTAAACATCAAGAGACTTGGATGATTGGCAGGAGATCCCAAAATGAGAACCCAATGAATATGAAGGTTTTTTTGCCCCTTAAAACTAGTAGACCATTTCGCCTACCATGAGGAATCAAGAGTCTGGAAACAGGAAGTAAGAAGAATGGGGTATGCTCTCTCTCAACCCCCACCCTTCCACCAACCTAAGCTAGGCTTCTCCTGGGAAAACGACAGCACGAATAAACTGAAACAGTCCATCCATTGGTCAAGTCTGCTGAAAACTTCACGCTAATGATAAACCAATAATTTGTTTACCCATTGAGCAACCCAAACTCAGGACTAACAGAAGGCATTTCTATAATAGCCTAAAATATGGAGAAATTAGTTACATATCAAAATTGAAATGTTTGCCCTTTAACTGCCAATTAGCCGTGGACTAAGAAGCTTTCCAACTCGTCAGATAGGAAGTACGATGGTTGAGTATATCTTGGATAAATAACAACTACCTATTAGGTTTCTGGTGGTAGTCACATTCTTGGCAGGAAATGAAGTGTGACAAAGAAAGTGGACGCGCTTGGGGATCCTTCTATAAATACAAATGTCAGTCCATCCAAAGAAGGTAAGTGAAAAGTAACTGCTTCACTGGGGAACTAAAACCACCCATTTTGGTTTTCAATAACAAATGAAGACATAAATGTTTGCACATATGCCAAACACTAACTCGGCTCTTAGTATGGAAAAAGGCCACCACCCCCTATCTGGTGGCTGATCCTGCTATTCATTTTCTGGGTAGAGGATCCTAGACAACGCGGAGAGACCCTTCTCTGTCTCATGAAGTAGGCTCGGAACTTGGCGAAAAATTTTGTATTCGGCATGTGTATTTTTTCAATGCGTTGACTTATTATTCGTCGCAGAATTATGTATTTTTTTGTTTGTTCTTTAACTTTTCTGCTAGGGACATTCTGAAACTTCCCTTGCAACTGATCTTTGCTTATACCCTTAGCTAGATCTGGGATGGTGAATTTTGTTATGGTTCACTGGACCTCGAGAGCTATGTTTTATTGGCTATAATAATGTCCTCGTGTTCATAATACAAAAAACACCTTTTAGTTGTAGTATAAAGATTCATATTTAGTTGGTTGCTCATGAATTGCTAAAAGTTGATCAAGTCTATAATTATCTTGGCTGGTATTTCGCTGTTGTTACAAACTGAATTTCAATAATGGAAAAACCGGTCATAGTTTCTTAAATCATGGGAACACATCTGGTGCTTTTTTCATCATCACTTGGGAGTTACTTGACCTGAACTCGAGTAGGACCAGAATATCTTGAATAAACATATTTTCACTAATTGTCCAATAAGCAGCTTTATACATGAGTGCTTCTATTCGTCTATCTTCTTTTTTCTATATTTACTAGTTACCGTTGTATCTTTTTCGACATCCATTCAGATTAAAACATATCGCTAGGTGGCGCATATGTCCTCTCAGATTACATCTTATTTATCTTGGAGCAAGTCTCTTGTCAATAATGAATAATCTAGATTTTACTGGTGCTTTTGCTGGTTGTCAGATATTGGTGCAAGATATTCCTGATTGCGCGCGCGCTTGCATAAAATCTTTGAAGGTGATAAGTTGTAAAATTTTAATTGACTATATCAGATCTTGGTGTGGTGATGAATGTAGATACAAACCTGCGCAAACTCGTTTGATGCTGCTAAATGAGTATGAAATTCTATTAAAATACCATCTGAAATTCCTATAAGAATCTTGATTTCCATTTTCCTTTTTCATGTTATATGATGGTTAGCTCGTGGTTTCAATATGCAATGTTCTGTTCACTTGGAAAACTTGCTGGCACTTCCAGAAAGTGACGGCTAAAGAATTTATATGCCATATGCATCCTGCTATTGCTAGATTGCATTCCTAATGGAATGGCCTTGGGAACCTTTGTTAATTGGTTTTAACTGTCCCTTATAGCTCTCTGTTGTATTGATGCAGGTGGAATTTACCTGTTTTATCTACCAGGTATTTAGAACATTAAGGATGTTTGTAGTTTTGTTATTTGCCAAGTTATCATTCTTATATGTCATTAATGATTTTCGAACTTTAAAAGGAACCCCTGTTAAAGAGACCTGAGACGTGGAGGAGCTTGAAAAGATGGGCATTAGTTATCCTGATGTATAATACATTCTGTAAGTAAGCATGTTAACACAATCCATTTATGCAAACTTTTTGTTGTGGTACATGGTCTATTACCATTTACGTGGTATGTCTGCTCAATGAGATAAGACATCTTGAAAAATAAAGAGACATGATAGGGCATTTCTAATTTTTGAGAGAAGTATACTAAATTGATCCAACACCATAGGTTGGACATACAATGTAAGACAATATCCGAGCCCTGATTTAAGTATTTTTCAGCTTGTAGAATGTGAATATAAGGTCCATCGTACATGTTAACTGTTAACATTTTAAATAAATATATTCTTGTCATATTTGATATACTCTTGATTAACATGCTTGTAGGGTAGTTTGAACTTAAGAAGTCTTGGGGGCCAATTTTTTGAAAACAAGGTGCAAATTTAAGCAGTTTTGTTCTTTAAGAGAAGGGACGGGGGTAGTAAAAAAGAGTGAAACTTTATTCTAATCATGCCTTAGAAAGTGATGACAAAGAGGAAAGTAAGTATTATTATTACTACTGTATTATTATCTGCATTTTGATAATGTAAATGATTCCTCCTCCACTTCCACCTCCCACCGCATACCTTTGCCGATTTCTTGTCATGTCATTGCTTTTCCAACATGCACGCAAGTATTCGTCCCAGAGTCGCCGAACAAAATACTAAAAGCACTTTTCTCATTAACGTTTTAAGTTAAGACATCGAGTTTAGTATAACAAACATGTCACAAAGTAAAGTAAAGAATTAATTAAAATGGTAAAAAATAAAAAATAAAAAAAATAAAGAACTGGAAGGAGAAAGGGATTAAAACGGTGATATCAGGGCCTCCTTATTATTCCCCACAAAGCTGTATTCTTCTTTGTGTTGGGAAGTGGGGTGTGTGGCCTTCCAAAACTTCCACTTTGTATATCTTTTTTTCGCAAAAGGATGTTGTACAAGTGTGGGATTTTGTTCTGGAATCCAAATATGCATTCTATACTCTGCCAAAGTTACTTCACTTCATAATCTCTCTGTAGGTCCATAAAGTGTAGATGTCAGCACATTCATTGGGACCTCTTTAACTCAAAGTCTTAGGTCTGTTCTGTTTATATTTTTTTGAATTTATTTTTAGTTTTATCTTTCAAGAGTAAATATTAAGTAAAAGAAGGATTTCATTTCCTTTGTTTTGAGCATTTTCAAAATTTTAAACTGAAAAACTCAAAACAAGGGAAATGACATTTTGTTCTTTTGAGCTTTTCAGTTTAAAATTTTGAAAATGCTTAAAACAAGGGAAATGAAATCATTCTTTTACTTAATATTTACTCTTCAAAGACAAGACTTAAAATGAATTCGAAAAACATAAACAGAACAGACCCTTAGTATCTAATGCATCCATTCCATTCCATTCCATTTTCCTCAAGTGAAAAGATAAAGTACCAGATATTTGACTACACAATATCATGTATCTGAGTATATGAATGTTCAACTCAATCCCTGCACAACACTTTTATAACCAATCCCCTATTCTTTTCTTTTATGCTTCTTTATCGGTCACTATATATATACTTTTTGTATATGGGATTGGGGAATTAGTTTCATGTTTCTATTCAGCCCTCAAGCAGAAGACGTAACAAAGTTTTATGTGGCATGTAGTCGAGCTGTGTGAACAAGCGTAGACGGAGTGAGAGTGGGGAGTGAAGAAGTCGTCTCGTCACAAGAAAATATTCTAAGACTGTACATGGATCCAAGGACTAGATCCAAATGTCTTTTTATCAAAGGTTTTGGGCAATGAGCAATCATTTTATCCAGAAAAAGAGAGTAAATCCAAGAAAAATGTTAAATATCCTACTCTGGCTTCTTTAGTGGTGACCATACATATATATATCTTTATACAAATAGCAGCTAGGGCCAACAACTTCTGCATCCAAATAATGAAGTTGATCCCCATCTCCAGCTAAGTACAGCATATATATTAATTGGCATTCCACAAACTCTCAACTCCCCAGTGCCAACTAGCTCCAAAAAGTATGTGTTTCTGCATGCAGAACCACCACTTTCATTCAAACTTAAAAGTTAGTTTAAGTTACATCTTGGACCAGTAGTTCCAAACAGACTTCAGTACTGATGAACTGTGCTCATAATCATTAATATTTGTTCAGACAATAGACAATGTATATTAAACATCATATTAAACATGCTATGACACAGATAATTAGCGTACTCGTCAGGACTCAGGAGATTCTATTAGTTCACAAGAAAGTGAAGTGATGGATTATGAAGCATGCATAAAGACAAAGGGAAAAGAAACAAGCCTGCCTATCTATCTGGTAAGGTGAGTGTATAGCCTACTGGTTCACTTTTTTTTTAACAGCAGTGGTTCTAGAATCCTACTTGCAAATTACATTGTCCTTGTCTCTTTAATATGTCTCAGATGATTCTCTACGTACTAATTAATTAACCTCCAGTTACAAACCTATGCTTGGTCAATGATTAATACCTTAAATAAATATATAACTCAGCAATGCTTACGAGGATAGCCTAGTTAATCTTGTCCTGTGTCATGATCAACTACTTCTAATTAAGACAAGAATTCTACAATATGGTTGATTATTGAGAACAAGTGTCACTTCAACTCTTCTATAGAGAACAAGAAATTGTTCATTTCATTCTGAGATTAACTGAAGTAATCAACCAGTGGTTATTATTCGGTGATTTGAACGATTAAAGCCATGATTTCGGCCTTTTTGACATACATAGTTAATTGGACCAACCAGAAAAAACAATATTAACTGCGATGTTAATGTAATCACTCATACTAGACAAAAGTAACAGTACTGTTCGAATGAAAACTTCATTATTTTCACATGTCTGATGAATAAGAAGACCAACAATTCTTGAAAAAGATGGAGGGAATAAAACTAAATTATTGTTTCTTTTTCCATCAAACCCAAGGCAGCACTGCAAATGATTCAACTATAATGCCTTTAATTTTTTTTTCATTCCAGAAACCAATAATTCGAACACTAATTATCTGTAATAAAACCAAAGATCAAATTTCCACATGATGAGAAGTTGATTACCCCAATCAGGAAAAAAGGATTTATTACACACTACAGCTTCCCATGTTTGCATGCATTATTGGTCACAAATTATAATGCCTCCTTTAAACATGCTTTGCCAAAAAAAATGGTGGGTCTTTCATATATATGCATGAAATGATGGTGAAGATGATGGAGGGACCCATTTTTGGTTTTTTGATCATAACATTGGAATCCCTTAGATTGAGGGATATTGAAGTTGCAGCGGCAGCCTTGAATTGTGGGCTCCATTTTCTTTTTTTCTTTTTTTCTTTTTTTTTGTTTTTTGAAAAAAAAAAATTACAAACCTCCTTCTTTTCTTTAACGTTTATCAGCCACAGTATAAAAAGAAGAGAACAGAAGGAGAAAAAAAAAAAGAGAAGTGATATGCATGTGATCCAACAGCCTTTATGTTCCCCTCTTGTAAGATATCACATTTTCTTGCATTACCCACCATTTCTATATTGTCTTTTTTTGACATTTAGTGACTAATCAGCTTTTCTCTTTAATCATGTTTAGGTCATACGTCCAATTTTAGGATTGTACACACCTTAAGGCCCATCTGTCGTAACATAATAAATATGTACCTATTAGAACTCATATGTACATACTTAAGAGTCATTTTAGACATGTTTAGTTTACAGGACTGTAGTAATACGTGTTCTAAATGTGTACCTGCGCATATTAGTTACACAAGGGAAGGAGGGAAAGAAGTTGATAGGAAAAGGAGATAAAAGGCATGTGAAGAAGCAAAAAAGATAGTGAAAGACAACTCTTGGTTGTTCTCTCCTTTTGATGTATCTCAAAAGAGTGTCAAAATGGGCTTTCTTTAATTGATTAGATACAGTCAGCCATGCAAGTCTATACCTCTGGTATGGAAATCTCCTTTATGTATTGAATTTTCTCTTCTTTTTGGCCTTCTTTTAAAGGAACTTTTGCATGGAGAGACCATCTTTTTATGTATTACTAATATTCTACTTAATTGGCCCCTATTGGGTTTCCTTGCTTTATACCGTCTAATCACTACAAACTAGTAAAAATTTTTCAATTTCAATTTTCAAATTACTTTCTTTTTAGTGTCCTTTATCGGATTTTGATGCCCAAAAGTTGGATAATTTTTTCTAAAAACCTAATTCCAAAGGGTTGACAAAGGTGAGGGACACAAAATGAGGCTTCCATGGAAAGGAAAATGCTGCTATTGGGTAGAGATTGAGATGGGATTTAATTAGGTCCAGGAACTTGAAATCTTGAATAATTATTGAATGGGTCAATGGTTTTGAACCGGGTCGGATTTTTGGGTACGGGTCTTCCAAATGTATCAAATACTACTGCACTTGAAAAAATGTGTCAGTTCCTTAGGGTGGTACTACTGAACCCAATTGACAGCTCTAGTATATGAGATTTCTTTTCACAACACACATTTTCTTGTCATATTTATCTGAATAATAGCATGGCATTTAGCAATCCTCGTGAATATAATAGCTCTTTTGAGTGACTACTATTTATGGAATCAAGTTGTACGTACCTGTACAAGGAAATGATATAGAATCAGTCGATGCCCATGTTTGACAAGGAAATACTACTACTATAATAATAATAATAAAAATAAAAAAATTAATAATAGTTCACTTTTCTTGTAAACAAACTACCATATGATGTTACTTATCACCAATAAAGTAGAATTTTTCTATCTCTTTCAATTGAAAAGGATCACAGGCTGGTCTTTAGAGCTAACTTTAGATTTTCTTGACCATTCGTGTCTAACTAGCATGTACTGCCTGCACTGTGTCATTTCACTTCTCTTAACTACAATCAAACATCATTTATCTTGTGCTGGCCTCTCTCAAAAGACAAATCTGCTTAGATGAATTTTTTATTCAATTAGACATATAATTCAATAACACACTGTCACTGATCACCTAATTAAATACTGTCGAATTAAATATAGAGCGTAATAATTCAAAATGAAATAGAATACGGATGCATGCATTAAAATGCTAATTGTAGAGAGACCAGAAATACAAGACAGTGGTCTACACAGATGTCTCTAGTAGCAAATCATTTAACACTCACACGAGAGAGAGAGAGAGAGAGAGAGAGAGCAATACGTGCGTACTAACAATGCATGTACAGCAATTAAAAGGGGGGGGGGGTTACCTGGCCTTATAATATAATTTGTCCTCTCCATTTATTTCGGAATGGCACTTCCTCGTGTTCCCTTTCTTTCTCCCCACCCGGGCCGGGCCCTCATTAATCCCATTTATACAAATGCATGCAATTTGCATATATTTTGCAGCAGTCTGCAGAGACCCTTCAATTTCAAGTCCAATTTTAATTTTCTTTGACCATTCCATTCATTTCCTCCAGAAAGAAACAAAATTATCAGTAGTATTATGTGTCGTTCATGACCAATTCAATATTCATACACATAATAATAATGTTAAAAAAGAGTGGTCATGTTTCGAATTTAAACAATGGTTCTCTTGCTCCAGATAGGGTCCAACAGAAGGGACAAAAGAGAGTGTGAAAAGAGACAGAGGGAAGAACCTTGTAGCTTCTTGTAGAATACTATTTTTGATTCTTCCTTTCGTCTTTACTGCTTTGGATACACAGACTGACTTTAAAATATATATATATATATACAAACTCACAAACTTACGTATCTACATGTGTGTCAATCTAGGTTTAAGTGCGTGAATTAATATATTTTCTTTTTTTACAACAAGATTATGGCTCTGTGTTTTAAGCTGTCTCTCCTAGGAATTCTCATTATGGCATTATATAAGCATCATTATTTTTTTTTTCCCTTTCTCTAAAGGGTATCGGTGGTCATGTGAGAGGTGGTGGGGTTCTTTTCCACTGCCTTCTTAGATATTATAGAATAGAATCTTCTTGTCCTCTCTCTCTCTCTCTCTCTCTCTCTCTCTCTCTACCTTTTTCAGTTTTGTGTTTAATACTTTGTCATTAATTTGTGTATATCCATTTTGTTAGTGATATTTGTGAGGGGTTTTTCAGGATATCTGTCTTGATTTGCATGCTTATAACTTGTTTAGAAGCTGATGATCATAATATTTGTTGTATGATGAAATGTAATTATTCATTGTCATTAATGTTGATAAAATCTAACTTAGTATGTGATGAGGAAGGCCTTACTAGCTAAGAGGAGCTATATTTATATAGTTTGTGTAGAGTGTACTAATTACTCTAAAAAGTGTATATATATATATATATATATATGAGTCAAGAATGAGATATATATAATTATAACGGCATTTTATCCAAATTAACAGCTCAACAAATTAAGGGATTCAAACGTTGGAAACTAATAATTGATCCATCAATTGAATATATATTGATCAACACGCCACCAATTGTTATTAGCTGCAAATTGTAAAGGGGAGCTCTCTAACCTTTACAGGTGGGTATATATTTTTGTCCCCATTAGGTAACAAAGTAAAAAGTAAAATTTCTTCTGAATCTACCATTTTACGTAACATATTAGCCGCCATACGTATAAATGTAGATTGATGCTAATCATAAATAAGGATCGCCCCCACACTCCGATTTGCCCTTCATTATTAGTTAGGAAAAGAAAACAGCTTTAAACAAGCAACCTATCAACATATATGGTAATTGATTAAATTGTACTGCTCATGAGGTACACAAGATTGCTTTCAATAAATCATAATAATTCACACAACATCAGAAGGTACATTTAAAACTAAATTTAACCATGATGAGCAAAGCCGAAAGCTTACCGTTAGACTTATTATTATCATAAATAAATAATTTGAAGGAGATATATAATTAATTAATTAGATAATGACGAGGTTAAAATTTTTTAAAAGGGGGATATGAAGGTGCCTCTAGATCGATGCAACATGTGATATATTCCGATATGTGCATGTAAGATGAAGAATATGCAGAAATTAAAAAGGAGGGGAATAAAAAAAATATATAAAGAGGATATATGGAAAAATCCAAGATAAGTATCACGAGAATGGCATATATAACAAAAACCATCAAGGGAAACACTGTCTCCATATCAGCCGCTGAAAATGTTCAGAGAAAGGGGGAAAAAATTTGCAGAAGTCTGTTTTTCTGTGTTTGAAAACTGGCTGGAGAGAAGGTTTGATAATTATAAAACAAAATAAAACAAAAGCGTGATGAAGGTTCATGAACAAAGTAAAGATTTTCAGAAGTCTTCTTCTTCTTCTGCCCCTGCCCATTAGCTTTTAACAAATCATTTTTGTTTTTGATTTTGGGGACTTGAAACTGACACTGTTTCTTTCAAATTTATAGTTTATTTATTACTCTTACAGATTATGAATGCTTTAGTATCATAATAATAATCGTAATTATAATAGTATTTTCTTGTGTTAAGTAATTAGGAAATTATTATTATTGAAATCCAAAAAAGAGTACTATCCATATGTTTGTTTGCCTATATAACAAGTTTTTGTTATTATTATTTATTAATTGATGATTAAGCGGGAAAAAAGGGGGGAAAATGAAAATTTTGGGCTTGTCAGGCAAGATGTAAAAATGACCATAAAGTTGAAGAAAATGGATGAATAAGAAGGCAAACTTTATTTTTGTAAAAGATAGAAATAGCATCATGGGGGTGGGGAAGGAGAACAGTATAGAACTTTTTTGCCCAATAATGAGTATATATATCATAGCCATGATCAAAATAATCAGTTTTGTGATCTTTATGAAATTATTACTCATCATTTTCCTACGTCCCTATTCATTCTTTCCTTTTTATCTCATTTCATTTCATGTCCCAGCTTCTACAGTAACTCATCAAAAATTAATCATTTTTCTTGATTTTATGCTACATTTTAGTGTGTAATCCGCGGATTCTTCTTAGCAGATTCATGCAGCTCATGAACTTTAATTGAATCAAATGCACCGTCTGTTACATATATGCCCTTATTGCTGCTGATCCCACACTTTCTCCCTCTTATATATTATTAATGTAATTATATTATTTTTTATGAAACCGAACACTGGGCTTTAGATTATTTTTATGTATGTGAGAATATTAAAGACAAGGAAGGAAAAAAGTGTTGGGGATATATATTCATGGAAACTTTTGCGGACAATAATTCAAACACCTGAAGCAAGGGCACATGAGAAGCCAAAATTGGCAGGGTCAAAGAATCCCCCTCAAGTGGCTAATGGTCCATCACGCCTACGCATAATTCTCAGCAAAACAAAAGTAGCTTGCTAGCTAGTCGAATCAGAGAATATATATATATAGTCCACATGCAATATATTTTTAAATTTTTTTTAATTGAATTTTGCAATTACTTATATATGTGTGTGTGTATAGAGAGAGAGAGAGAGAGAGAGAGAGAGAGGAGAAGAAGAAGAAGAAGGCGAAGGAGAGTTCGGTGGTCATGAACTCAACAGAAGAGAATAGAACAGGCTTTAAATCCCATCACGTAATTCGATGTAAGGCGTTACCTTATATATAAGAAATCAAGAAACTGCAAAGAAACAGAAGCAGTAGGAGTAGAAAATGATGGGGATTCTCTATTTGTGTGTGAGAGAGAAGGTCACCGTGTGTGGTTACGTAGGTGCCATTAAACAACAAAGAGAAAACTCCAAACGGAAACAGTTTTGACGTGAACTCCTGATGATGATGATGATGATCATGAATAATCCATCACCTTCTTCTACTACTTCTTCTTCCTCACCTTCCATTTCTTTATCATTATTCTAATTTAATGCTTTCTTCTAGACTCGGAAATATTGGTGGTCTCAATGACCCAACTGCCCTTGGAACTTGGATTCATATTTTCCCTTCTTGTTTGGAAAATATATATCTACTTAATAGTAGTATATTTTTGCAAGAAAACAAATTTTATTTTGGAAAATGATACTTATACATACGCATATTTATAATTTTACCCATAAACTAGCTTGAATTTCTATATACTATGCAAGTTTTCTATATAAAAAATTAGCAATTTTTTTTTTTATATTTTGACTGTACGTTCTTGAAAATATCTTAAAATACACGTCATTTTTTGTAGAATTTCTAATATGACGCGTAGAAGAGTAAGAAACGTGCTAAAAGACGGGGTAGACAAGGAAAAAGAAAAGAAAAAGTTAATGGCAAAAAAAAAAAAAAGACATTGAAAAGAAAGAGAGGTAAGAGGGGTGGCACCGTCAATTCCCTCATCCCCACTAAATGGCTAATGGCTCTGTCACCCTCTCTTGTGCGTGAGTGTGTGCGCGGGGGGCTGATAAAAGTCAGTACCAGAGAGAGAGAGAGAGAGAGAGTCACGGGTTTGTCTTGAAAAGCCCTTAATTTCACAGTCCTAGACAGACAGACACATATTCCTCTCTCACTACAAACCCGAGGTCTCCTTGCTTAATATAAAAATTCACTCTCCCCATCCACCATTTTCTTGATTTCTCATCAATCCCTCTCCTCATTTTTACTATATTCTTTTTTCTACTTCCTTCTTCGCCCATGGCTTTGATGCTGGATAACTGCGAAGGGATTTTGCTGTCTCTAGATTCCCATAAAGCAGTTCCGGCGCCCTTTTTGACCAAAACTTACCAGCTTGTTGATGATCCTACCACAGACCACATTGTATCTTGGGGTGAAGATGATACTACCTTCGTCGTTTGGCGGCCGCCGGAGTTCGCCCGTGACCTCCTCCCTAACTATTTCAAGCATAATAATTTCTCCAGCTTTGTCCGCCAGCTCAACACCTATGTAATTCTCTCTCTTTCTTGATTGTATTAATCTACCTAATCTCTGTGCATGAAATTATCATGGGCTTCTCTTATTTGGGTTTTTTTTCCCTTTCTGTTTCGGTGTTGATGAAACTAGGGTTTTAGGAAGATTGTACCAGACAGATGGGAGTTTGCGAATGAGTTCTTCAAGAAAGGGGAGAAACACTTACTCTGCGAGATCCACCGGAGAAAAACAGCTCAGCCGCAGGTGACTCTAAACCACCACCACCCTCTGAATCAACACATGGCCGGTGCAAGTTTCTTTCCGTACCCAAGCCGGGTCAGTATCTCCCCGCCTGACTCGGATGAGCAGCAACAGAACAACCACTGGTGTGACTCGCCGCCGCCACTCTCTTCGCCCACCACCATCTCCGCCGCCATAAATGGCACGAGCAGTGGTGGCGCTACCACCTATGCCTACAACTCAGTGACAGCACTTTCTGAAGACAATGAAAGGCTGAGGAGAAGCAACAATATGCTGGTTTCGGAACTAGCCCACATGAGGAAACTGTACAATGATATTATATATTTTGTTCAGAACCATGTGAAACCTGTGGCACCCAGCAATTCATACCCTTCATCTTTGTTCCCTACTGCTACTCCTGCAACTGCTACACCCATAAGTGGTTCTTCAATTGTTCAAAAGCCGTTGAACCAGCTTTTTGGGCACCATCAGATGACATCAAACCCTAAACAAGGTAATTTTTTTCTGGGTTCATTGAGCAACAACTCTACGATTAATGCTACCAAGACTTCACAGAGCCGCAGTGTGACAATTCTTGAAGAACCTGCTCCTGCTGCAAATAGTGAACCCTGCAGAACTAAGCTGTTTGGAGTGCCACTCTCATCCAAGAAAAGATTGCATCCGGATTACTCGTCTTCTTCTTCAACGTTGGAGATTAATAACAAGACAAGATTGGTACTGGAAAAGGATGATTTAGGGTTGAACCTCATGCCTCCTTCTCCATGTTAGCTTTAATTCCCTCATGCTTCCGTTTCGAGATTTAAAAAAAAAAAAAAGAGAGAGAGAGAGAGAGAAAAAGAAAGGGCCTTTACCGTTCAATTGATCTCTAGCATTTATTTTCTTTAATTTTCTGTTTTATCTTTTCAATCTTTGAGTTTTAGAGTCGTCTAGAAAAGTGTATTTTCAAAAAGATGTCTCTGTCTGTGCGTGTGTGCGTGCGAGAGTTTGTGACTTGTTCTGTGTAAATATATGTAGTGGCGATGTTTAATTTCTTGCTCCCCAGCCATGAATGCAGGTGGGTTTTGGTTAGAGTCCCCAAAGAAAGTTAATATATCTTTAAATAAATACACAGTATTAATCTTCTTTTAATTAATCACAGTTGGCCTCCTGTTCTTCTCTTTTCCTCTCTTTCTGGTTTTGTTATCTGAATATTTCAGCCAGATCAATAAATGCACACTGAAATAGAAACTACACAGAGAGAGATGACCCTGGACCTGAAAGCTTTTTCTTTTTTCAGCTCTACTGAGACGAAAACTCAGAAAGATATTGCAGTGACCTGACTCAATGGCAAATTTTCTTGTTTTTTGCTTCCTGGGTCTTTCTCTGATCAATGCATTAAATGGATTATATGTACTACAGTGCTACATGTGTTGCATTCTTAAATGTTGATTATTGTTACTTGTTTGATAATTATAAATCATTAATATATATATATATATATATAAAATAAGCAGCTTTCTTCAATCAAACCTATAACTTAGGAATCCACGAATGAATCTGTAAGAAATTTAACAGCCATGATCCTCTGATCATTATTATTGCTTTAATTATCACATTGTTTTTGGTCATTATTACCGAGAAGAAAGACTACACCCACTATGTTTCAAGAAAAGAAGGCCATGATGGCTTGTAATTCAGATTTGGATCTCCAATATTATTTCTCCTTTTATCTGATGCAGAAATTATTTTAAAAGTGAAATCAAACAGAGAGAAGAGAACAAAATGGTATATATATGTATTGGGTAGAAGTGTATGTATTATGGGTAAAAGACAGTGTGGATTATTCTATGAAAGCGAAATGAAGGGGAGAAACTGACTAACAATGTTGGTTTGTTTGATGTGTTTCTATCAAGGCTTCTATACTCCTGATGTCCAGAAAACCTTTGCCTTTTCCAACTTTAAGTATCTCATCAGTCTCTTTTAACCCCTTATATGGAGTCCACCCTCCCTCCCTCTTTACCCCTTAAGCCACTCCCCACCCATCCCTCAAAAAAAGCCTTCTGATCATTGCACAAAAATCCAAACAGTAACAGATATATACTTCTTGACTGTTAGGTAATTAGATGCATAAAGTCTTCTGTACATGATTCCAGAACAACTTTGCTGAAAATCCCACTTGTTTATTATTAATATATAATCAAGGAATCATATAATTTTTACAGCTTCTACATATATAAAATTTTAACTATCCATTTTCTTGTTAACTTTTGCTTTATTGACCAGTGTTTAATACAAAAAGAAAGAAGATGTATACTCTTTCTGAACCCGGAATACGGAGATAAATGAAGAAAAAGGGCTGTTTCCGATTCTAGAGAAGATAAAAAAAAAAGGAAAAGGAATGTTCAAGTGATTTGGTCTCGTATACACAATGAGAACCCTAATTAAAACCTAGTTTATTTACATATATATAGGATTGTCTTTTTGTAGTGGATGGGGTGACACGTGACTCCCAACTTGCACGTGCACCGTCGAATGGCTAATTAATGGTATATATTTTTTATTATATAAAAAGTGAAAGGATAGCTAGCTACTAACTTATAATGAATGAAAGAGGCTTTAAGCAGAGTGTTTGTATGTTGCTAAACAGCCCAGTTTTTGAAAGTTGGGAAAGGGAAAGGAAAGAAGTATGTATGTGCGTGTGTGGAGATTTTCTTTTTTTAATTTTTGAGGAAAAAAGGACTTTATTTTTGCCTGATTTTAGTCTTTTTAGTGCACTTTATTGACATTATTTTAGATGTGACACTTTATTGACAATTTAAACTTTGGTATAAATAAATGTACACTTTATAGTACATATGTAGACGTGAAGGTTCGGAAAGACGATAATGGAAGGTCTAAAGCTTTTTCTATTTACTGATTTTCGAAAATTCATGCAATCATTTTCTTTTTGAACTTCTGAGTAGAGATATGATGATTTAACATGTTATGTTCCTAATATTATATATAAAGTTGGGAAATGTCAAGATGGGTTGATAATTATACCAACATGATGATGATTTCTTTTCCTCTTGGCTAGAGATCATATATTGAATTTCTTAAAACTAAGATTTTTTCCTCCGAGTATTCTCTCCCCTGTGAGTTCAACAATGTAAAAGTTATATTGTTATTCGATGTTTGGACTTTATCAGCCATAGTATAAATGATTTTCGCACCTCTTATAGGAGCAATGATCTTGTGTTAATTTAAGTGTACTCCTATTTTGCACGGTAGACAGAGAGGGTCGTGTTCTATTTACATGTTAGGTAGGTTTGGGCAAAATAAACAAATCAAATGGGTAAAATTAAAGTTGAACCGAAATAATGAAGGACTATAAACAGGTATATAGGTAAACTATTTAGTTTGGGTCTACTAATTAACAACCAAGAACTGAAGAGGTTATAATGCATTGTGAACCAAATCCCAAAAAGTAAATAATATATGGGTTTTTAACTTTTTTGGGGAATTTAAAAAAAAAACCTACGTACAGTTGGAATTGTTTTATTATTATTATTATTATTATTATTAATTTCCAATATTCAATAATGCTAGCGACTTAAAGAAATGAAATATAGTAGTTGAAATAAAAATAAAGTGCATTTTGATATTATTAATTAATTTCTTATGGAGGAATAATAACAATCTCATGAGATCTTATTTCAAAACTTCAAAAAATTTATATAGGTATCAATTTGTGTTTGTTTTTATAACTAGCTAGTGTTAACTCCAGTCTTAATATATTAATCCCAAAATATTGTGTGTGTGTGTGTGTGTGTGTGTGTAGAGTATATTTTTTAAAGAATCAAGCGAGAAGTATACGAATTATTGAATGTAACCAGCGGAATAGAACTGAATGAATCTTTGAAGTAAAATATAGTGGAATGGTTCCTGTTCTTTTTAACATTAAAATTTGAACATCCCAGCATAAGCGAGTTATTATTCTTGGTGTTGCCTAGAAACTACGACCAATGATTTATCTACAAAAAAAAAATAATTATAATAATAAATAAAAATAAAAATAAAAGAAATAAAATAAAAGCGAAGATCCTTTGAAGTGAAAGGGAGCTAAAAGTGAACGAGATAAGAATTTTGTCTCCTGAGAAGATTAGGCCAGATTTTTATGATCATTTTAAGGGTAGGTAGTGAACTAGTGATGGCCTCTACCACGTTGATGGCCCTTGTAAAAAAAAATAATAATAAAAAAAAAAGAAAGAAAAATGGTGGGGGAAACTTGGCCCATATACTTTTTTTTTTTTTGGAAGGTAAATTACAAAAGTAAGGGCATTACAAAAGTAAGGGCCAACACTCATATGGTTTGATAGCATTCAAATAACTTCTCATACTCTAAATTTAGAGTTCAATTCCCTCTCCTACAATCTCTTTTGTAATGCTAAAAAGAAAATTACATAAGTAAGGTGTTTTCAACCTCTTCTTCAAAAATCATGTATGGAAGGCTACTTCTACAAAAATCAAGTCCCCCAACCCCCTCTGTCATCCTCTTCTTCACAATTTGATCTGGCGACGATGGATGTTATGGAACAATGGATAACCATGGTGGTTTCTAGTGGTGGCGGCAGAAAAGTTTCTGAGGTGATTTCTAACGAGCAATGAAATTTGATTTTAGATCCAAAAATCTAGAATGTCAATCGGTTTTCAAATCGTTTTTGGATTTGATTGATTTGATTTTCGCGATTTCCAATCTAAGTAGCGGTCGTAGCGTGGTTGTAACACTCTATGAAATTTCAAGAATTCTATAGTGGCATTTTTGAGATAATAATTGAATCATTTCTCGAATAATGCTCAATTATAAACAATCAGTTAATAAATTTTGTAAGAGTAATGTTATTTAGCACTATTAGTGCTTGACACTATTTCAAGGTGACACTAAATGATAAGTTGAATTAAGTGGATCATTTATTTATTTATTTCCACTTATCATTTAATGACACATTGGATGCCACTTAGACTGGTGCCAAGCACCAATGGTGCTACACATAGCATTATTCATTTTGTAATTGGATAGTTAGTTGTGACATTTTATAAGAATTTGAGAATACTTTAGTTTGTTTTGTCAAAAATAAAGTGAATGTTTAAAGTTATATCAACTATCCCTATCGGTTAGTAGTGTTGTCCAAAAGAACGACTAAGTCCAATTGGTTAGCGAATCTGATACAAAAGAATGCTTGAAGTTAAAGTGCGAGACTTAATTAATATAGTCGAAAACACAAAGCTTCCAATTGGACTTATTTCTATTGGCTAGTTATAAATTATCTATGGAAAATTGGAGCATTTTCATGGGTAGAATCCAAATTTTTTTAGAAAAGAATTAAGAAATTCGTTCATAAATAATACTAGTCTCCGAACACTATCAAAAGACTTCCAAAACACTCTCTTTGTCTCTCAAAGCTACTTTGCTTGAAGAATCCCTACACATAGAATCCCTACTTAAAAAGCTACTTTGCTTGAGGAATACCAAGAATTTAAAGGTATCTTTCACCCAAAAATATCCGAGAATCTTTAAAGAAACAAGATCAAAAGTGAGTAACCAATTAATGTTTTGGTTTCCCTTGGTATGCCGAAGTTTTTAAAGAAGAACATTTGTTTTGATGGCATACTATGATAAGAAATGAAATGTTTTCTTGTATCCACTAGCATTACTCTACTCGTTATGTATTAGTTTGCTATGATTTGTTTCCATACTATAACCTATCTAATGATTCCCATATATGGATGAATAGTATGGTGTTTACTTTGTATTGATAATGTTCTTTGCTTAGAATTTGGGTATGGGTCAACCAGAATTAAGTGTGGATTCACTTGACAATGTATTGTCATGGCCAAATTAGCATTTGGAAGGCATCATTGCTACGGGTAGTAAGTAATTCTAATGCTTGGGCCCTACTATGCATTCAAAAGGTTTGTGCATCTTTGTGTTTCTAGAACTTGTGACGTAAAATGATCTTTTGTAACCTTGTTGCAAATCAAAATATTGTGTTACTTGTGGGGTACATTGTACTCACTTTGTGCTTATCTACTCTTTTGTAGATGATCAATCGCAAGATTTACAAACATCAAGCCGAAGAATGGAGGATGTCTCTGGACTCAAGTAAGATATTGCATATGGTGGAAACTGATATGTGGGCATATTATGAAGATGCACCTTATGAATTCAATGTATTTTGCGCCTACACCCTTGCACACTTACACTATGACAAAATTTGGAGGGTTAAACCTATGTTTTTCACTTAATGAAGTAGTCTAGTAAAAGGATAAAAGTTAGAATAAGTATACATGGAGGGATACATATACACGTAAAGAAAAACTTGACATGTAATATGAAGACTTTTGTACATATTGGAAGCCTAATTTTCCATGTAAAGGCTTCCAAATCCCTTGTTCAACTGGTTGATCAATAAAATAATTTTTATATAGTTTATCATCTATGCTTGCTTTCCTATTTAGCTTAGATGCGAAAAACAATCCATGAGTCATGAAGCTAAATTAACTTAAAAACAATACAAAAGGCGTATAAGGAAGTTCATATGAAAACAAAAGAATTTAGTAAGTCACCTTAAAAATATCTCATTGATAGTATAACTCTAGATAAAGTGGAGAAATCAAAAGAAACAACACAATGACCTTATGAAAATTAAAGAACTTATTTGATTGGCACGTCCCGTCCTTTTTTAGATTTTAATTATTTTGAAATCATACAAGAGCTTCCGCCACTAGAACAAATAAACAACTTAATAATAAGGATAAATAACAGCGGCGTATTAAGAGTTTTAGGGTTCCAGCCAATGAGATAAGTGCTTTGATAGTTAATGTGGTAGTTGTGGTTTTTGTGACGGGTGATGTGTTTTTGTGACGTACTATAGTTGAGTTGGGATTTGTTGGCATTTGTCACTCCGATAACTATGACTTTCTGGACTTTGACTATATCTGACTATAACACGTCACGATGTGACTGTGACTTATTATAGTTGAGTTGCGACTCGCTGAAGATGAGTTGCGACTCACCTGCTGTTGTGACACAACTTACTAGAAATTATAAATTGTGGCCATTTGCGATTGTGACCATCTGATTTTTTTAAAATAAATTAATGTACCTTAATTTTGTAAATGCATTGTAAAATATTGGTATTTGTTAGGAAACCCATTTTTTTTTACAGCAACTCGGCTGTTTACATGCTTTTTTTTTTTTTTTTGGTGGAGGGGTTTGATACACATGTTTTTCTAATATAAATAAGAAGCCTAAGCTACCATTAATTTCTAAAAAAAATTCGTAACAATATGCCAAATTTAGTTCTCATTGTAATTCCCTCGATATACTCTCTCCGTTCCTCTAAGATAAGTTTGTTTTTCCCTTTTTATCTGTTCTAAATTATAGTCCAATTTCTTTATTGATGATATCATTTTTTTAAAATACCTAATATGCCTCTATTTAGGTACTTTGTTATTAAAACAATCATTTTCAAAATAATGGGAATAATAAAACTATTAACCCATATATTTTTTTTGCAAACAACACTATAACACATATCAACTCCTAACAAATAAATAAAGTACTCGAAAGATAATTTGACTACTTTATGGCCACTAGTCATTCACTCGTGCATTGCGCGGGAAGAATAATTCCAAAAAAAATACAAATACTAATTTGTAAGAAGTTGAATATTTACTTGCCGTCAAATTTATGTTAACACATCTAATAATAAAAACCGGTAAAATCTCACAATTATATATTAATACTAAAATAATACAAATAAATGAACTTTAGGTATGCCTCCATTTTATCTCTATATAAACCCCACTTTAGATTCTCATTAAGATGATTTATCCAGGATTCACCAACCCCATATAATGCATTTGTAAGTATGTTGTAGAAAATAACTTCTCGCTTAGTCCTTATTTGAACTCTATGTATACCACTATTGTATTTTGAGATAAACCTCATCTATTAATATATAAAATAGCTTTAGTGGGATTTTGGTTTTTCCCGCCCAAAGTTCTGGTGTGAAACTTGCGGTGACTTTTTTTATCTATATATTGATGTATTGGTTTTTTTTTTTCGTTTTCCATTTTTTAATAATATAAGATTCCCCCAAATTTCTCTAACAATATGCAATCCACTGCTTCCCAAATATATTTTTCCATTTTTAAATAATACATGATCCCCCCCAGTTTTCTCTAAAAAACGCAACCCACTTCTTCCCAAATATATTTTTCCATTGTTTAATAATATGTGATATGACTTCTTCCCAAATATATTTTTCCATTTTTTAATATTATATGAGATGATTCCCCCAATATGCTCGCCACTCCTTCCCATATATAACTCTCTATTTTCTTCCAATTTCCACTAAGAATACGCAGCCATTTTCTTCCTTAGTATTTCCATAAAAAAGTTGTGTTATGCTATTCTCCAATGTTCTATGGTCATCGATTTCGTTCGTGCCGTTCGATTGTAAAGTTATCTCATATGAAGTCGTACCCTAGAGTCCGTGTATTTTTTGTCTACCAACAGATCTTGATCTTCAACATGTTTTGTATAATCTAAGTAAGGAAATATCAATCTTTCTCCATTGTCTTCTACACATTATGGTAAGTAAAGAATTTATTTGAATGAAATTTCTTTAATTCTTTAATATTCTGAAATCCCTTACTTCAAGCTTACATACTCCATTTATTGATGGAACGCTAATTTAATATGTATATATAAATTTGGCTATGTTATTTTTTAACAGAAACAATTGATAATTTATTTTTTATTTTCGCATTATTTTTTTACCAACTGTTTTCAATTTATTTTTTTATCAATGGTCCCAAAATTGATTACCTTGAGTTCTGTGGATGGTGATATGGACGCCCACAGTTCAATATTCGTTCGCATCCTAAGGAAACGGTTGGTCCTGTCAAAGCAGGATTCATCTAAGATATCTTTTGTTGAAATGGTGCTTCAAGATATACAGGTATCTGTGTTTCGCTGTTAATTGTTTTGTGTTAATTAATTAATTAATTTATTATTATTTTTTTTTTGTAAAAGTTTCTGTCACCGTTTAAGTTGTATTCTGTTGGGAACTAAGAAACATAGTTTCAATGATTATTACTATTTTAATTATAATAATAATTTTTTTTTTTTTGCAATAGCCTTTCTTTCTTACGGTTGTATCTTGGTAATTCATTTGCCACATTGATATTTGTGTTTAATAATTCCTTAAAAAAAAAAAAGGTTTGTTCAACTCCTTGCATGTGATTAGTTCCTCTACTAAATCAAGTTTTTCCAAGTTTTCTAAGTGTGATTAGTTCCTTTGTGTTCCGCTTTAACTATATTTACTTTGATATGCATGTTTATTGTATATTTACTTCGTTTTTCACTCTCTATGTCTAACAGGTTATATAATTTGAATGGATGGAAGGTTGTATTCGTTGTCATCTATTCAGATTGTAAGGGTTAGTCTTCAGGTAATCATATGTTTATTGTTTTTTGGTTTAGTAAAGTTTACTCTTTGTAATTCATATTTCTTTAAGGTGCTATCCATTTTTTCATGGATGAACGACAAATGAGGTGGCTATATATTCATTTTATTTTTGATGATTTATTTGTAAGACATATTGAAATTATTCAACACCTATTGTGTTCTTGTGAGTTGATCATAGTAAGTATTTCTTGCAACAAGTTATTTAGAGCCATGGTGTTTTTCCCCCTCCGTACATAAATTTGGGCATAATAATTCCTATAAAGATAAGACATTGTTTGAGTTCATGCATAGATTAATTGTTTGTCAGATCACATATGCGTTGCTTTGTTGTATGCACATATGCATTGTAACTTTGAGTCAAAATAAATGTAATGAAACTTAAGAATTTTATCAAGTCTAATTGTTTTGAAATTTGTCTGTACATTAATATGAATGGTGGAGATTATTAGTTCTTTTATTTTTTCCATTTGTAGTTGTTCGACTTAGTAAAATGATAACTACCACCCCGTGTTCTGTATGGTCAATCCATTGTAAAAAGAGTTCATTGCAATGATAAAGGGAGTAGCTTTTATTTCTTTGTGGAAAAAAATGATTTTGTACGACAAAATAGAATTTTAAGCATTTACTTTTTCATCTTATGTTATTGATTGTTTTGAAAAGTTTATTTTGTAATAATGTTATATATTCTAAGTTGATTTTTATTGTTCATGTATTCAAACTTTTATATTTATATCTATATGTTGTGAAGATCACTAATGATGTATTATTTAGACATATAGTATTTTCATGATTTATCATTGCAATAATTAAATTTAGTCATTAAAAAAGGGGTGCATATCATTCAATCTATCATCACATACTTAGAGAATGTATTCGTGATTTTTCCTTTCGTTTTTTTCTTTTTCTTTTTATAGTATAATGGAACATACATTAGATTATTTATCATTGTCAAAAATCCATGACTTTCTATTTCATGGTATGCCCTCCCGTGCAAAGCACGGGTGCGGTACCAGTTAGAGTAATTACTGATTAACGATTGATAAGTTAGTTAGGCAAGACATTTTTAGCTTTTATCTCAGCATACAGTTGGTTAACCGTCTTACATCCCCTATGTACCAGAGTCGTCCAACAAATAATATGATTGTGATTTCATTGAGAATTAGTAAACCTGTAAAATATTTATCATATCAAAACATAAAACAATTTTTTTATTAAAGTCTTTATTAAAGTTTTTTTTATTATATCTCATATTAATTAATTGAGTCGAATGAAACAAAGACATGAAAATTTAAAATAATAAGTTTTTTGTACTTATTTAGCATGATTTTAATATAAAAAACCTTAAAATAGTTAAAAATTTTAATTTCTAGACCCAAAATATGATTATAACTTTTTTGTAATCACTTTACTCATGATTCATAAGCAATCCTATTTACATGTACACGTAGTAGTTGTCAAGAAAAAGAAAATTTCTTGGTCCATCATGTAACTAAGAAATTTTTTGTACAAATCACTTCTAGGTATCTCATTTATTATAAGTTCACTCCACTTTCACGTACATACTATTTTCCGTTACAAAAATATATGATTGATTTTTTGAGTTACTACAATATATTAAAGGATTTTAGATTTTTGCATTATAATGGAGAGGTATAATTAACCAACAGGGGTGCCAAAAATCAAAAGGGAAGGGTGAGAGAAATGCATATCACCCATAAAATGTGGAGTATGCCAGCTAGCATAATAATAAATTATAAATGGAGAGCACCCAATTGGTAGATACAAAATCAAGAGAGAAGCCCTTTGATAAGTGGGATTGTGCCATTGGAGTGACTACTACATTCGATACGAAGAGCAACAACTATTGTGGCAACGGTGAATGTAATATTCATTCCACACTGTATCCAATGTAATTTGATATTTCACGCACGCTCTCAAAAAATTCACGTACATTTTCTAGGAAACATATTTTCAAACTTCAAAATTCAACTCTTCAAGTAAACTATTGGACGGTAAAATAATATAATAATGGAAGAGCCCTCTATCTTTTGGAGAATTAATTATTAAGAAACAAACCACCGATAAACGAATGTGAAGGCAAGATAACAAATATAATCCTCCTCATCATACACTATTTGTGTAAAAACATTTTTTTAATTTTTTTTAAATAAAAGAGAATTTTTACTTCAATGCCAAAGCGTGTACATGGAGTATACGGAACACAACAACCAAGCATCGGAGGACCAAAACCAGCAAACACAATGGAGCAAAGAAAAAGAAAATAATTGTGTAATTTTGTAGCATAGCGTACCAAAAGAGTCTTACAACATACTTAACCATTTTTGGGCGGGAAAAACAATATGGAAGACTTAAGTGCTTATATATATATAGAGATATAGAGATTTGGTAAAAGGCTAGAGCATGAAGAATATAAAAAAATTTACAATTCGAACTACATTTAATATATTTTCTTAATCTATGTGAAAAACATGTGGTTGCTTATCCTAGTAGGAGCTGGAGGGAGTATATCTTTGTTAAAATTAAGTAGTCAAAGTTTGTCATATATTAAACTATGAAAAAAATCCACATTATGAGAAATCTAATGGCTCAAACTTAGGTCATAACAATGTCATTCTAACACTAATGGATATTTGCGAATACATACCAATGATACCGTCACCATTTGTTGATGTTTTTGCTAAAGAAAAAGATTAGGGGATCAAAGCCGCATTAGGTCCATACTTAAAGGATCATTTGCGCCAGAAACTTTCTCCAGTCCCGTTCCAAAATAGCGGCAATAGCAGCTAAACCCAAACAGCCGTTGAACGCAAAAACCCTCTGTAATGGAAAACGAATTGGTGATTGCCGCGTCACCAACAGACGCCGGCATCAGCTGCTGGAATCTCCATACCGGCGCCGAGTACCTTCGATACAAGACGTGCTGCTCTACTCCTCACGGTCTCGCCTTCGTAGCTGGCCGCTTCCTGGCCTCCTCCCAAATCCGGGAAAGCAAATCTTCCGGCCAAATCCTCTACTGGTCCTGGAACAAGGTAAAATGAATGTATAATAAGAGAATCATACAAGGATTATAATATTGCTAGACAACACTTTTGTCAGGGTGAAGTTTTAGTGAAGTTAGAACCTATCATTATTCAAATTTTGTTCTTAGTTTAATTCTGTGAAGTTGAGTAAGTGTCCATAGGAGATCTCACCGATTCTGTGTCCGTAGTATTGTTCTACAGTTTCTTGTTTTATTTTGTGGTTCAAACTTCAAACCCCCCTGTTCTTGGAGTTAAATTTCATTGTGATGAATCTACTACCAGGAAGCAATAACATTTTAGGTAGTATTAATAGCTTATGATGTGAGCTTTAAGGCCACCGTGATAAGAGAAGATTTGCAGTTTGGACAAAATGATTTTAACTTAATCCAACAATTGATTATTTCCTGTGGATTTATACAGCCTCAGGTTGAAGTCAAGAGCTTCCCTACTGAACCCATAAAGCCACTCGTTGCAAATAGTGAAGGAACTTATATTGTGGGAGGAGGTATTTCTGGTGATATATACTTATGGGAGGTAAATTGGATATATTATTTTAGATTGATTGCAATTTAATCAAAGTAATGATTCTCCTTAATAATGCTTATGCTGTGTTTCAATGTATGTAGGCTGCAACGGGGAATTTGCTTAAAAAGTGGCATGCACATTACCAGGGAGTCACTTGCTTGGTATTTAATGACGATCAATCCCTTTTGATTTCTGGATCAGGGGATGGATGTGTTCGAGTTTGGTCGCTTTTCATGTATGTGATGATTCTTGCCTTTTTTTTTTTTCTTTCTTTCTTTCTTTTTTTTTTAAACGTTTTGCATATAGTTTTTAATTTTTCATCTCTGGCATTATTACTGATTTTCTGTATGCTTAATGGAATTTAAATTATGTAGGATCTTTGATGGTGAAAATAGGCAGGAAGCAAGACATCTCTATGAGTATAGTTTCCAAGAACATACATTGAAAGTGACCGACATTAAAATTGGGTACGGTGGATCTAATGCTATAATTGTTTCTGCTTCTGAGGATCGTACGTGCAAGGTACTGTACTCGTTATTCAGTTGGTTGATACATCTACTTGCTGCAATTTTTATTGTTTGTAAGCTATTTATTCTTTTCTGCATTTTCTGATTTTCATGTTTATCGAGGGGATGGATGGAATTGATTTTGCTAGGATCAATATTTCTTCACGTTCGTTCTCAACCACACTTTTTTTTAAATAAATTTTTAAAAGAGAAAAGAAAAATCTTCAAATTGTCCCGTAGCTTATCCCTAATTTTGAACACATTCTCCACAAACATCACTTTTCACAAAATCAATTATCAAAACCATGCCCCCCTTCTAAAATCTAAACTGGTCATTTGGTACCAGTTGACAACTCTAGTGCTCGAAGCATATATAGGGACCCCAATTAATTGTTTATGTGCAACTTGCTAGTTTTCTAGTCCAGGAGTACCAAACTTGATACACCCAGATCTGCTGAGAGCATGACGTAATATTACTTACGGTGGTCTGCTCAGTGAATGCCTTTACCGTCTTATGATGTTTAACTAAAGGTCTTCCTTTAAATAATTTATGGATTTATCCCAGGTATGGAGCTTATCAAGAGGGAAACTTCTAAGAGATATTGTCTTCCCTTCAATAATTGATGCAATTGCATTGGACTCTGGGGAGCATGTCTTTTATGCCGGTGGCAGAGATGGTAGGATATACATTGCCGCATTAAGTGCTTCAGGAACCTCAAACAGCAAATACGGGTTACATATCATTGGTTCATTATCTGAGCACAGGTTTGCCATATCTCTAGTATTTTCATACTTCAGCTTTTGAACAATTTGCGAGTGAAAAATATGTAGTTTTATTTTAAGTGTCTTGACTCCTAATATTAACTACTGTTTGCATGTTGCTTTGTGAGATAATTGATGATTTGATTCTCAATTATTTGATAGGATTTAAAGATAATTGTGCTTTAATATTAACGTGGATGTTGCCTGTGCGCTTTTAGTTTCTTAGAAGTATATTATCATTTGAAAACCAGATAACATTTTAGGATACAAGTCTTGAACGATCACCTTTTGCCTGAATTGCTGAACTTTTGGATTTTGGAGCTTTTTTTTGAACGATCACCTTTCTGCCTGTCATTGTTTTGGAGCTTTTTTTGAACAAGCATTTCCTACCTCTGTAACAGTAAGGCTATTACCTGCTTAGCTTCTAGTGCTGATGGCTCTTTATTGGTTTCTGGATCTGAAGATGGAATGATTCGAGTTTGGAACACTAAAAGTTGCAATATTACTCGTATATTTAGACATGCAAAAGGTACCACATGCAACAGCTCTTATATTCAGTTCTTTCAGTAGACCGTCATGCAAATTGCCTTGTTATTCAGCTTGTATTACCCTTACATTTGGCATGTTTAATTTCCACGGCTTTTTGTTCATGATTTGTCTAAGGTCATCTATTGTGGAAGATGCTTAATATGATGATTAACATGGTTTATACACATTTCATGTTTTTAGATGTAATACTTGATGTTTGGATCTGAGGGCAGTTTTGTTTTGTGTTCTCCTTTTGCTTAAAATCAGTGCTCCTAAGTTGTAAATTACTGATTGTGTACTCTGGAGCGTGATCTCGGCTTGTATATCATGGCCAAGAGTAAGGAAAAGGATTCTTGACTAGTAGTGTGTATTTGGTCACCTAAAACTCATGGAAATCTGTGTTAGTGGTTTGTTCATGATGTGTGCCGCTTGGATTACAAACTTGGACGAACATCGGACACATGATATTTCCTAATTAGTGAACAATCTAGTTACAGCTATTTAGATGACACTGTGCTTCCACCTTAAAACAGCTTATAACCGAGTTGGGCAGATAGGCAAATTCAGTAGGGTCACAGTCCCTCTGTTGCCATCAAATTGCCAAAGCAAATCCTTGTCAACGAATTCATAAAATCCTCTGCTGTTAGACCTGGATGTGGTTGTTTGTCATATCTAAGTAGAAGATTGTGTGCTATGTCGAAATGTCCAATTTGACAAGTATTGTAGTTGTATTTGCTTTGTGATAACCATGGTGTTGGTAGATGTGAGTTTTATCTAAAGAAATTTTCAAATTGATTCCAATATAGAACCTGGATAATGGTCTCAAGTTACTGTTATGCCAGTAGCGGCCTTAGCTGTGTATTTTGCTTTCACTTTGTATTGTTGCTCCTTAACTATTGTATTCTATCATGTGACCTGGGGAGTTCTGGTTAAGGTATTTCCACTCATATTAATTTCAAATTATCACCTGAAGGCACTGTAAAGTGAATTAAGCTGATTGTGAACTCCTCTGAATTGGCCAATTGTATCATTACAATGTCAGGAAAGAGGAAGCACATTAATCCTTTAGTTTAGCAGTTAATTGAATAAAGCCAGAACGATTTCAAATATTTCAATGTTGTGTGATGAGCTAGCAATCCTGTATTGATTTATATGAGCTGTAGAAAACAGATTTTAATGTGAAAACCTGTATCCCAGCTGTTGCCGGTTGCTGTTATCTAGTTTGTTTTCATCCCCATTTTTGGCTATCTGTTACTGTTCAACTGAAGTATATGATCTACAGATAGCATCTAATCATCTTAGTAATGCATCCAATCATCTAATCATCTTAGTAATGCATCTAATCATCTTACCTATTTATATCTTGGTTCACATTGTGCAGCTCCTGTCAACAATGTTCTTGTCATTAGACAGCCACAGCATTTAAATTCTGGAACATCTACAAAATCCCAAGCTTCCTCAAGGGAACATGGTTTACCACCTCCACTGCAAAAATCTTACAATTCTGATCATGAGAATGCCTATATTAAAGCATTCATCAGTCCTCTGACTGCTTCGGACAAAATCTTAGATGATTCCTACATCAGTGTTCAAACACTGGAGAAGCTAATTGGAGAGACTCAGGTCTGTATATTTTCGACATGGGTGTCTAATCGTTTGTCCTTAGTGATCCATGTTTCCCCAACACATTGCATATTCATATGTGTTTGTTTAAGTTCGAGTCTCTGTTTTCTATGAATAGTTTCTCCTGAAACCTGTCTTCTGAGAATTGAGAGGCAGATATATATAAAATTGATGATTTGCCAACTTGATCAGTGATCTAATGTTGAATCAGCTGTCAATGCGATATTTGCTTCTAGTCGAATCTCTTTATGATTTGTTTAGAATTCGATTATGCTTATTGTTTAATGCCCCTTTTGATAGTACGTTGGCATGAAGAAATGAAATATTGATATTGAAAGACAGAAACTAGTGCTTTCTATGTTAGTCTCATGAATTTTTGTTCTTGTCCAAGTATCTTATCTGCCAGGACTAGTTTGTTAGAAATTTGGTGATTGCATTTTGGAGAGGTCTATGATCCACAGACACTCGTACTCAGCTGTGTGTCCGTATCCGATTTATAATGTGTCATGTCTAACACTCCATAACATGGGTCCAATAAGCCACATGTTACATCCTATTCCATACTCTTCAAGGGCATTCATCACAACTATTGAATGGTCTCCACAGTTCTATGTTTTGCAACATAGACCGAGGTTGGATAATCTCGAATTTAATGGAAGAAATACAAGATTGAATAGCTTATCATGTGGTACAGCTTGAGAGAGTGAGAAATAAGATACACATTTAATCCTGTTGATTGTTGCAGAACCACTAAGATTGATTAGAAAATTTAAAGAAACTCCAAGTAAACCATACAGGCAATTTAGCTTCATGGTTATTAAATTTTAAAAACCAACAGTATTTTGTTCATCCTTATCAAATATAATCTCATCTTCTTCTGCTTTAGATAAAATTGCTATAAGATTCACAATGTTGAGTGCCTTTCTTAATGAAATCTGGAGGCCAAATTCACACTTGAGCTTTGACTAACTTTTCTGCTTCACACCCCTGCCACAGAAGCAAGGAACTTCTGCAGCTGCTGAACTGGAAGTTGAAAGGCTAAAAGTGGAACAGCAGAGATCTGTGCAAATGATCCAGCGGTGGAAGACAGCATATGACAATCTAAATCAGTTCTGCGTGAGTGAACTTTTGGATGGTAATCGTGTTGAGAATACCAGTGGTTAAATGTGAGGGGAACGTCTTCTGAATATTTTAGGTATATTATGATCCAATAGTTAATGTTTTATAAATTATCCTTTTCATATGCGTTATGAGTTTAAATTTATTGATTTTTATTGTTCAATCACGTGATCTTACCAATTTTCATAAATGGATTATGTGAATTTCAGTCGTCAGGCCAATTGCAGCCTCTATTGCAATTTGTATTGTTTCTTTGTTATATTTTTGCGATGTCAAACTCATCAGCTGTGTGTGTGTTTCATGTTAGTTTCTGAGGATTGCTGTCTTGCAGAACTTTGGAAGTCAATTTCGACAGACTACCGTTATTCAGTTTTCTGTGGCCTTCTTAATTTAATATTGGGATCCCCTCAGACGTACTGTTGAGATGACCCTATTGCAAATATTACATTTTCCTTCTATTCCTAAATTATCAGTAAATAGCATTTGCAGATAGTTAGCCATTTATGGTACTATTCAGTTTTAACTTTTACGTTGTCTACAATGATCCACAGACCATTTGTTTTTGGCCATTTGGCAAATAAAGTCAGCTGGTTTTTCTTTGAAATAGGAATCTGATTCTTGCAGAGCATAAATTGGAAAAAGATTATATGTCCAACAAATACTGTTTGGAGCTACTTGAAGAACTATGTGTTTTGATACATAGAGTGTGATTGATGATTTTATTCGAACTGTTTTCAATAAGAGATTTTATTTTCTGCAAGCTTGGCATTCATATTTTGAAATGCAACAGAGTTTGAGGTGGTGCACAAAACAATTTTGAATCTTCTGGACCGTGAGGAGTTGGAAAAGCATCATTTATGAGAACAAGGAGAATCTTGAAAAGATAGCATGCCGTACCCAAACACAATTAGAATTTGTACAGAGCTGCTATGTTGGGTAAATAGGTTCCAACCTTGTACAAGTACATGGAATTCAATACTGGCAGTTTGGATGTCACTTTAATTGGATCCAGTCCTTAAGCTTTGACTTGGGTATATTTCTACCCTTTACCTCTCCTAGACCTTTTCTTTCTAAATTTGTGTTGGTCCATTATAATTTTCCACTTAACAGGCACTTGAGTAGACTTGTTTTGTTGGATGCATATCTAGAGGAGGAATAGATTCCGTCTTTCGGGAGGAATAATTTGTTTTTCTTCCTTACAATTGCCACTTGCACTAAATTTCATTCCATTATCCCTGCGATCATGTTTCTACATTTGTGGCATAATCTTTAGGAATATAGAGGTCAAATAATAGCGGGGCCACCCAAAAGGAAGGGAAGCGGGAAATATTTCTGAAGAAGACATGTCATGGGATGGTTAAGTATTCTTTATCTATATTGTTTGATGTTTGTACTGACGATTGTGCTACTAAAGTTTGCACTTTTGTGCTGGGTGCTCAGATAAATGGTATTGTTTCTGCTTTCCCTTCTTGTTAGCCTTGTTACCAATCCACCGGGCTCTTGGACCAACTAGACAAATTTTGACTTTTTGGGTAGTGCTCTACGGAAAATTGTTGTGTATTGACGGATTAGAATGGTGTCAGCTTATATCTCTGAACTTCCACGTTAAATTGGTGGTGTTGTGTCTATATTTTAAAGTTGTTTCAAGTACTCTTTACTGATGGTTCAATGCTTGAACCTTGCAACAGTTGCCAATCAAGGTTTTAGGACTGTGTGTGATGAGACTTGGATGTAGTGTCTCATGGTTAATAGTTTGAGTTTATTGAAAATTTTCTAGCACGAGCATATACCTTATGATGTCTTCCGTTGTCCCTACCTCTTAAATGAAACAATTAAAAATAAAAATTCGTTTCTTATTAGTGAGTTTGAATTGTTAGGCTCCTATGACTTGTGTCATGGCAGCAGATGGTGTTATAAATGTACCATCTATTGGTACCACAATGGGATTGTGATTTTGTAGTGTTGCTTGTGTGAGAAGTGAGAACTGGCTTTTCCCATTTGAACATTCTATTTAGAATAGAATTTGCTCAAATGAACCGTATTCATGTTACGGAGTAATGTGGGGTTTTGCATGTAAAATCAATTTTTTTTTTTATTGACTACGCAAAATCTATTTCAGTTTCAAAATAAAAATGGCAAACTAGCACCACATTTTGTGAATTCTGAGTTCCAAGATGAAAAACAAACTCACAGGGTCTGGGTGCCCTTGAAAGTATACTTCCTCTCATCATAATTTTGGAAGCAGGCTATACAAACAAGAACAATATTGAGAATTAGTTCCAGATGAGTAAAAATATGACATGCTACATCAAGTCGTGTACATTCAATGTACCAAAAAAAGTAATTTTGTGAGGTCGACTCAACCGGCTATGACCTATAACGAATAAGAAAATTAAGAATGTCAATTTGAATAGAATCGACTAATGATGTCAAAGATGCTGATAGGATAGTCATCCGAAGCTAGGAGAAACCCTATTCTCCCGTCGATTTCCCTTAGGAGAAAAACATTATGAATGAAAACTAGAGCTCAAGGTGTTGAAACCAAATTACAAATTTGTGTGTGTGCGCGCGCGCTACTTTTGACACTTTCATTTGTGCAATTCCGCATTGAAGCAATTCCATCCAACTTTATGAAGCGATGAAAATCATGTGGAAAGAGGAAATAAGGGACCACGTCTGATTGCATTTCTACGATATTATTTATTTATTAATTTATTTCTGCTTGCAATTTCAGATGAGAAAGCAAAGCAAACGGTTTCATCTTCTTCATACTTATATTTTAAATATATATATATATATATAATTGTTTGAACATAGAAAGAAATAATGAAAAATGAAGGGGTACTGATTTAAAAAAAAAGGGAGAATGTGGGGGAGAGAAGATAAGGTGATAATGCAAAGTAAAAAACCCACCCAACAACAAAATCTATCTCTTGTGGATTCTTTTATCCAATCGAACCTCTTGCTGCAGAGAACATGTCTCTTTATTCATGTCTCTTGTTGATAAAATGCATAATATTTTTCTTTTTCTTTTTTTTATAAATATTATTTCTTTATAATAAAATTTTCATGGCATGTTGCTTGGGGAAGAAAGAAGATATATAGTGGTGACTGATACCCATTTGGAAACCGCTTTGAAATCAGGGTGCTGAGAGCTGGTTTCCTGTGTTCTGGGTTGGGGAAGCAGTAAAGAATTTATATTGCAGTGAAGGCAAATTAATAAAATAAAATAAAATAAAAAATCAGACATGTTTCATTTTGCATTTTCTCTTGCTATACTTTCACTTCCTCCCATCTCTTCTGCAAATGTACAACTGTCATGCATCTGTTTGATGACTTCAGAAGTAAGTTCCATGATCAACTGAGCTGATGATGACGGGTGGTTGTGAACGAACCTTTGTAGTTATATTACAATCCATGCAAGGACCCTTATAACATGAAATGCTGATTATCTGATCTAATATTCATGAGTTTAGGTCTTACTTCATTGCCATATCCATTTGGGGAAGAACTAGACGCATCATTGTGGGAAGCTAATCTAAGCTCGAGTTTCATCCTTGATCGATGACATTTAAAAATTTTGTGTTATTAGGTCAATAAGGAAGGAATATGCAATCTGACTCAGTAATTTCAAAAGTTAATTACAAGGTAAAAGTAAGAGACGCAGTCAAGATATTAGTATATTACTTGTTTTAATAATCCCTTGGGAGATAGCTAGTTCCAATCTAGCTAGACATATAGCAGTTCACCCTAAATGCAATTGTAATTGATCCTTGATTCAAGCAATTTGTGCACAAAATTTACCTACTCCTGATCAAGTAATAAGGTTCCATATGCATGTTAATTCTAGAACTATAGGGATCTCTCTCTTTCACTTCCACTACAAAAAATTTGTCCTTCAGGGACGGTTTTTTCCATTGCTAAAGGCCCAAATTCCATCGCTAAAGGTCAACAGCATTGGAAAACCGACCGTCAGAAACACCGCCGCTGACGGTCGCGTTGCTAATTTCTTCCGTTGGAAATTTTCGACAACTATATCCCGTAGAAACATGGTCCATCGAAAACTTTTCAGACAGACACGAGAAAACTAAATTATTTAAATTTTTTTAATCAACCAAACCCGTTACCGTTAACCCGCAACCCTCGCTTGACCTGGCCCAGTAGCCGTAAACCTCATAGCGTTGACCGCCGACCCGTTGACCCCGGGACCCAAACTGCAACCTTCGAATTAATTCTTTGTGCGAAATGCTTGGGTTGGGGCTTGAACTCATGACCTGGGGATTGGGGAGTCAATTCCAAACTGCCAGGCCACCTTCCGCGCTCGTGAATTGCTTTCCTCAAAATATATATAGAGTACATCAGGTAATTTTGGCAATTAAAAATATTGAAATTTTCTTTTTAAAACATTGGACTTTTTTTATTTAATTTAACTTTTTATTATACTTAAACATATATTGTACTCTAAATTTTATTTATTTGTCCTCTCAAAAAAATTATTTATCTGAGTCAAATTGACGTAATGTTGTTTTACACTAGTTTTCTACATTATAGTATTTAATTTTCTATTAAATTTTTTATTCTATTAATAAAAATGTGATTTATGTGATTTTTTTAAAATACCAATAAATAATAAAAAGTTTGTTTTAGACCTTAACCACCAAATAACCGAACAAAATCTTCATCAATTACTAAAGTATTTATTTTATATTATATTTTACTGGATAAACCACATATTACCATTAAAAAAATTTATTTCATATTATATTTTTTTTACAAATAGATTGTTTAACGTTATTTGAGTGCATGTAATTGGCCTATATAAAGGCCATAAATACAACTGTTATCATGCTCTTTTAATTAAAGAGTTAAAATATAAATTATTTTATGTTCCTTATCTAAGAGTTATTGATTGTTAGTAACACTTTTAATTGTTTATAATATTTTTATTTTTTTATATTCGTTGTTTGAAATATTCAAGTTAATAGACGGTTAAAAATAAAAATATGATGAAAAAAGTTAAAAACATGAATACAATAAATAGAAAAAAAACTAAGGATCGATGTATAATGCAGTTAGAAATATGGTGTGATTATGAAAAATAGTAGTGTCAATATAACCACCCAAAAAAATAACTTCAAAATATATTTAAAGTATATTATAAATTTTATAATATACTTTATATGTTGTATACTTTATAATATACTTTATATATAAAGTATACTAGAATATTTAAATATTCTAGTAGTTTTGCAAATTTAAAAATAATGAACTTTTCCCTTAAACATATCTAGTATTTAATATAACTTTTGTTATATATCTAAGTATATGTTATACTATAAATTTTATTTATTTGTGTCAATTAATGTAATGTTTTCTTACACTAGTTTTCTATACTGTAATATATTCATTGTTTTAATTAAAACTAAAAAAATTGAAAAAGGCTGTGTACTAAATTTTTTTATTCTATTTATAAAAAATTTATTTAACATGTTACATTTTTTAATAAATGATTTGTCAAACATGCATATTATTTGATAAAATGGGCATATGCGATAGTAGAGGAATAATTAAAGTATAAATTTGGCCACAAAATCCATTGGAAATTTCCGACGGCATCATCAGGCCGTCGGTAACCTTATATCGTCGGAAATCTCCGATGGAAAAGTTTCCGACGGTGGTGGTTGCCGTCGAAAATTTCCGACGGCCACCGTCGGAAATTTCCAATTGTTCGTTTGAGTCCGTCAGAAATTTCCGGCAGATTGTTTTTCTGTCAGAAATTTCAGACAGATTTCTGCCCGTCACAAAGTTCTAACGGTTCCGTCCCTAATGGGGTATTTTTTAGTAGTGTTCATGGTTTCATCATCTTCTACCAAAAGAGATAGTGATTTTCGAATGAAAGAGTTGGTGATCAGAAAATTGATATAATTAGTGAAGTTTTGTCTTTGTAACATTATCGAAACATTTGTCATTTGTCCAGAAATCTCCCTTGTGTCATTAGCACTTTATGAATGAATTATACGCGTTAAATGTCTCTTTCAATGTCTTTCCTTTGATTTAAATATGTTCCAATGGGTGGCAGGCCAATCCCAACATAGTCTATGGCACTTTTGGCCTTTTCCATTTCTTGTATTTAATGGTTCATTTTTTACCCCTCAGCTTATTCCAAGCTACTTGCAATGGAAACCTCACTACACTCATGACCATAATAAACTCTCTTTGTATAATAATAGAGCTCTAGATTTACCCGCCCCTCAAGATGGGACCGAGTGTAGACTTGTAGCTGTCTAGATGTTAAAAGTGATAAATGTCACATTGTCAATTAGAAGATTGTATTCAACTAACTCGACCTAGTATGTTGACCTTGTAATTACAGATAAAGAATGTATTTGTAAACAAAGACAGTTAAACAATTACTACCGCAAAATTTTACAGTCGATGTGTGGCATTAAATTGCGGTGGGTATGGAGAAGTAGAGTGATGTTTGTTTTTCTCTGGAAAAGTAAATAAAAAGGAGACAGTTAACAAGCTTGTTCAAAAGCCAGTAAGTAGTTCACCGCTGGTAAAGTTAGTTATCTTCTCCACCAGCACATGAACCAGTTCTTTTGCAATCATAATCTGATCCATCTCGAGTTGTGTGCCATCCCCAATCTGTTTATGAAGCTGTCAAAGTTCCATAAACTCTTGGTCCCTCCCTTGCCTTGGCCTGCTCATATTCAGATTACTATACACACCAGATCCAGACCCCACTTTATTATATAATAATTAATATTCTATACATAACTGTATATTAATATATTTTTATCAAATACGTACATTATATGTACATACGTGTTCTTGATTTCCATTCTCCGGTACCGGATTCTTTCTGATGTTCGATGCTGCCTAGTGACCCTATTTTTATACTTACTAATAATTAAAGTGATCTGGTGGAGGCCTCTGACGTCTGTCATGTGACTGTGGGGTTCTTTACCAATTGCATATTTTATTAATTAATTTACACTATAAAGTAGTATGCTCACTGAAACCCGTCTTTTTAGTTTTTTTTAAATAGTATTGTGAATACAATTGTCCACTCTAAACATATTGATACAATACATGTTATAACTCATTGACTTACCTAAAGCACTTATGTCAACCCTTGCTACAGTTGGTAGATTAGATCAGTGCCATTGACACGGTGGGCTAAATTCGTGATGATAATGTAGCAATCATTCAAGAAAAAAATTGAACCCTAAGCTCTATTTTTTTTACCAGTCTTACTCTGATCGATGGTCGATGTACATACCATTGGTATATGTCTGGGTAAGAAGAAGAAATTTTATCTCGGAGCTGTTTCGGGTTCATATAATTTGAAGAAAGAATGTGGTTGCATCAAATTTAAATTTCTGACATGTATTATTATTTTTTAGGTGGGTGGGTGGGTAGGATGTGATCGATCTCATCTGATCATCAAAAGAGATAGCCCATAATTTGAAGGGCGCTGATTTGATACAGCCAGTGAATATGCTTGATTAATGCTTTTCTTGCCAGCAATAATCATTCAAGAATTTCTTCAGTAGCCAAGATTTGTTTGAATAAAAAATGGAATGATTTTTGCCAAAAAAAGAAATAAAAAGTCATGCATTTTTGTGATAAAATCATTATTATAATAATTTAATAAATACCGTCCAACTTGTGTGTGTATATATACCTTGTCACTGCCACAAGCGTCTGTTCCCGATATGACTATCTTATTCCCTTTTACCCTTTCATTTTTTTCCTCTTAACAGAGTATTTTGATACCATTATTAGTAGTGCCTGCTTTGCTTTACTGCAGGTTTCTGATAAAACTCTCAGTCTATACACTCTTCTCTTCCCCTTACCCATCCCTCTGCACACAAGTTCATTTCTTTCTCTGAATTGGGTACCCCCTTTTTTTCCTTTTTTTTTTTTTTTCTTCTTTGTATATAAAATAAAGGAGAAGAAAACAAGCTGCCATGGATATTGACTTCATCAAGTCATCTGCTTCAGAAGATGAGCAGATGGAAATGATGCTGATGCAGATGGACAAAGTACTGCCAGATTTCTCCGGCTCCTATGCTGATACCAATGATATCTCCATAATGGAATATGGGGCTCATAATAATGGAAGCACAAATGTTGGGTCCGTTCCACATATGGTTGATCATAACATTAGTTCAGCTTCTTCTTCTTCATTCATCAACCTCCAAACAGCTTCGTTTTCAGGCTCCCCCGGAATCCATCAGGATCCATCTGCTGCTCTGCCTTTCTTGCCTAATTCAACTTCTGGTGGGAGATGGAAAGCTGATGATGATCAGTTTGGAGGGAGCCCAAATCAGAAGAGGAATTCAATGGCGGCGATGAGGGAGATGATTTTTCGGATTGCAGCGATGCAACCAATCCACATTGATCCTGAATCAGTGAAGACGCCAAAGAGAAGAAATGTCAAGATATCGACCGACCCTCAGAGCGTGGCTGCCCGCCACCGAAGAGAAAGGATCAGCGAACGAATACGAATACTTCAGAGACTGGTCCCTGGTGGAACCAAAATGGACACTGCTTCCATGCTGGATGAAGCCATTCACTATGTGAAGTTCTTGAAGAACCAGGTTCAGTCCCTCGAACGGGCGGCAGCTAATAGGCCGACCGGCATGGGATTCCCGGTGCCCATGTCCAGTGGGAGCTATTTCCCTGCTGCAGTGGCACCCAAATGTTACCAATCCTCGCCTCAAAACCTCCAGCATTTTGCAGATTCTTGATGATAATGATGAGATAAGTTGACAGCAGAGAGAAATTAATAATATTCAGTGCTATTATTATTTTAAAAAAAAAAATAGTGTAAAAGCACATGTCTTTCCATGGATTAATTATTGATGTTGTAAAGAAAGAAAGGGTCTTTGATTATCATTAATTATTGCCAAATCATGCATGTGTACTTAATTTGCCCAATAATAATAATAATACAAATCTTAACTTTGAGAACAGCCCAGTTAATTATATCTGTTTGTCATTGAATAAACTAACAAATCTTGTGAAACAGTGCCAAGAAAAGCCTAGTTTTATCATGTGATGCATACTACATGAATTAATAATTACTGTAACATGATGAAGAAGGAGTCTTGGGAGAAAAATCTTGGTAGTGGGAAAGAGAGGGGGCCGGTGATGTTGATGTGGGCAAAGTGATGAGAATTGGGACCAGAGTAATTTGGTGTAGGGGGATTTCCATGGCACAAGGGTCAAGTAGCAAGCAGAGATGCTTCTTCAACCAGTTACCTGTAGGTCCTGCACTACTATACTATACTTAGATACGAGAATTGGAAGTTCTGAAATTCATCAATTCCATCATAAATCATTCATTATGTGTGTACATATATGGAATGGAAATCCTGGGATTTATTTACATATATATAGTATAGTATGAAGCAAGCAAACAATTGGCTGCCCTCCAATAATATTATTCTTGACTTGTGCAGTACCCCTGTTTTGGTTTTCCAGAAAACTATGCCATTAATCAACCAATTAATTTATTTATTTATAACAAAAGATGATTAAGTCTTGATTAGGCCTAAAAGATTGCATGGGAAGAGGGAAGCTGTGACAATGATATTGAAATAGAAACAGTAGTAACATATAAGCAAAGGAAAAGGAAGCAGAAAGCACGAGAAATCCACGTGAAGAACTGACAGTGTGCGGTGGTCTCTTTCTACAATTCAGCAGCAGAACAGGGAAAGAGGGGTATATAATGGCGTCGCAATGCTTCTTCATCCCCTTGACACGTGAACCCAATCTACATGGACTTACCTACTCTTATTATTTTCAACTTAATATAATTTGGGTCCTCTAATAATTCTCAGTTTTCTTACAATTTTTTTGTGGGTTTTCACCTATCTAATTAATAATAATAATAATAATAATAATAATAATAATAATAATAATAATAATAATCTGTTTTATAGAGAGGAGGATGTGGACCGTCCCATACATATATGATCATAAAATGCTTCATTACAATGTATTAAGATGGGCTAACGAAGAAGTACTTCTATTATGAGTTTGAATAATTATCCTTTATAGTCACGGGTTCAACGTCATTTTAATGAGATAGTTTCTTATATTAGCAGAAGAAATCAATAAACATAGAAATATAAAGACATAGTATGTGTAGTTATTGTCTCCTCTAGATCCAAGTACAACAAGGGGATACAAAATGATGTATAAATATACATGAATGATGTAACTTATTATGAATTTAAATTAAATTATATGTATATAAGCGGAATAATTAAAACCTTGAGATAAAGGAGGGGGGGGGATTATGACTAATCAATCAAGAGAATATTTTCGAAGAGGTATGTATATAATCATGAAGATGCAATACCTGTCAAAGTGAAACCATACGTAATCTAACCGCATTACACACAATTTGCACGTGCTTTCAATAGATTATAAGATATTATTATAAGAGCAAAATGAGTAGGTTAAGAATACCCATCAGTATGTAAATAAAACTAGGAAGAGATATATTCTTTTGAAATTTAAAATTAAATACAATCTACAGTTTAATTATTATCCAACCAAACTTGATTTATCAATGAAAAAAATAATATGTAGAAGGGCAGGTTGCTTCCTATGGTGGGATCTAAAGATAGTAGTGTTTGTGAGTGGAGAATCATGATTCATTCTTGTCATTCAAATCTCTATCCAATCAAATCAAATCTAGGAACATTACATTGTACTACCAAAATGAAAATATTTTTTAAAGAAAATATTATTTTTTAAAAAAAGGAAAGAAAAAAGAAAAGAAAAGAAAAGAAATAATGGTCAAAGCATTTAGGGGAAACCCCATGTGAGAAATCCAGTAAAGTCCCAACATGGTATTCTATGTATTGAAGACGATGGGGATACTATCCTGTCATTTTATATGTAAATAGGACATGGACCCTTCTTTCCTAAGTACATTGAATCCTTCTAAGTCACCTATCCAATGGATAAATCTCTTTCTTTCGTTTCTTTTCTCGTTTAGGATATGTCTTGGATGATATTTGGCATTGACAAAAACACGGGCATAGATTTTGCATAACTTGGTCCCGGCCGATGTGATTGAACCCTCCGGTCCATTTGGGTTGGGATGCAAAATTGCAGTTGGTTCATGTTTCAATCATCAATTATATTTTGAGTTTTAGTTCCATGGATATATATATATATATATATATGATGATCTGTTTGATCAAATTTTATTGAAAAGTCAACAAGTATGGATGGATATTGAGCTATTCAACCATAAATGTTTAATGAGATTTATTTATGCATGGTGATCAAATTGCATGTGAAATATTACATCTTTGGATGAATCACTCATGGATTGAGGGAGACATTGAATGACGTCAAAAATTTTCCCTATTTTAGATTCATTCGCCACATTCATTCATCATCTTTATTTATTTTTATAGAATTTAAATTTTTGTTCTTCTCTTTTTTTCTTTTCTAGTGAAATGCTTCTTAGAGCTCTTTGACCATCAAATTCAAAATATTAATTCACTAGAATTACAAGTTATATTAATGTGTCACGTTCCCAGGTGGTACTCTTAAAGTATCAGAAATTTGTTCATATTCTTCGTAACAGCATCTTATTAGTAACAATAATATAGTAATGGGAAGAAATAATTTTCATGGCAAATTATTATTTTTTGGGGAGTATGGAAAAAGACAAATTTACCCAAAATCCAAATTCCAAAAATGTTTGGTCACTTGTCCCTTGTGCTAGGCGGATTGAATTCATTCAATTTGGTAGCATTTTTCTCAAAATAAAATAAAATAAATTAAAAAACTGTAATGGGAAACCTTGTCCACATGCAGTTTCTGGAAACATCAGAATTACATATTCAATGGTTACGGGGGCCCGCATACGATTTCCCACCAACTTACATTATGAATTTCACAGTCAACTCTTACGAGTTACACCACCTCGCATTTATTTCATAATATATATCAGATATTTTGTGTTAATCGCATCTTCGTTACTTCGCGAGATCTCGACCGATCTTATTAAAAACTAACTCGTTATCTATAGTAATTTGTTATTATCTAATCTAATAAATCTAAGAGACAGAACAGGAGACCTTCTCGGAGTGACTATAAATTAATTTTCATGAATTCTGACTCTGTTATAACACCCATCAAAGACGGGGATTATTAAGTCACTAAATTTGTTGTATAAACTGGTGCCATTATTGAAATTTCACTACGTTGGTAGTAGGAGAAGGGTTCATTAAAGATAAGCCCATGTTCGTGAAATGGGCTTTAACTCTCACATATTGGCCCATTGGTCCATACTGACTTCTGAAATTGACATAGATAGCACTAGTCATGGTTAGTAGAATGTGTTTCTATCTAGTGCGACGCACGTGTGATCGTCTAGAGTCGACATCTATTGCCATTTCATAAAGCTAGAGTCGACAATCTCAAATTCCAAAATTTTCTTTCTTGCCGTCTCAAATCCCTAGGCATCCTTACCACAATATTGGAGTTGGTTATTTAATGAAGTGATCTCTCTTCATTGGACGATCAGACAATTAGTTAATGTGGTAAATAGTCTTATCAAGAACTTTTCACTGGACAGTACTTTTTGTGACATTCCTGATGAAAAAGGTTAGGTTTTTCCTATAACTAGAAGCTTGAAACGATTGATGAACCTCAAAACACGATTTCCAAGGGTTTATAAATCAAATATTTGTTGATCATTAGTACTTAATACTGACTTCAAAAAAAAAAAACATTTGATTCAAATAAGCACTTTTCTCTGTTATCCGAACTCTCAAGATTCTCTTTGTGCTGAAATTTTTTGGTTTAAAGGATCTGAAATTTTCTCTAAAGTGAAAAAGAGGTAGAGCCGGCAGCAGGCATAATAATTGTCAGTCGAAGGGAAGACCGGCCAAGAAATAAAACTAAATAAATAAAGATAGATTGAACACTAACAATAGCTTTAGACCGGGACTATCCTCTAAACACGTGAAATATACCACGCTGTTATTGACCTTTGAAGGAAAATACAATTTAGAAACAATGACAAATCAAAAAAACATAAAAAAGAAAGAAAATAAAATAAAAAGAAAAGGAATAATATGTATATTTAGATAATAATAAGGTACTTGACACTGCATTCATTTCCTTCTGGAAAGGAAAGACCTAAATATAGATAAACTAGATGGATAATCCACAAAAAGGGTACAAGTTAAGTGTCTTTTATATCTGAATAGAAGTCAAGTGCCATAAACTATACTTACACTGATACAAACATCACATTGAAAGCATCAATAGCACAGGATTCCAACAACATTGCTACCTGAATGTCCCTGAAGAGATTTGCAATCTGTTCCTTTGGATGTGTGTGGAGGTGGTTTGGGAGGAGGGTAATGCATTCTGATCCAAAAGATACCTGACATATGAAGCTTGTAGCTAAAGCAAGGACCGCTGATTTTGCATCAAAATGCATGACAAGTGAAGCAGCCACTGAGTGAACCCATTGGACGAGTTCGTCTGGAGGACATGGCTTTGTTGGAGTTTCTTGAAACTTGATTCATCTGGTTGGTTAACGCTGAGATCCTCATTTCTTGGGCCTTCTTTTGTGCTGATCTTAGTTTATTCATAATTTTGTCCATGGATGAAGACCTCTTCTTTTCTAATTTCATCTGAACCACACATTTCAATATAAGCAGATCAATATATTATTTCCTTATTATAGTGCACCAAGAAGGAAGACCATCAATGTTAGAAACAGAAATAACTTAGCGAAACATATGTACAATGCTTGTATTATTTATAGGAACTGAATAGACAAAGCATATGCATAGTCCTCTTGTCCTGTTACCACATATATTGGTTGAAGTGTAAACTCCAAACCAACTTCTAAAAGTACTATTTAGCATGTCGATATTGAATTTCATGTTATTACTTGTTTTTATTAACGGAGGAATACAATTTCCTAGCTCTTGCATTGAATAGCTGCATCTTGGTTGGGTGTTTCACATACATAACCTGAACCTATATTAGAATGAATAACAAGAGCAGAAAATCTGGACAGTTTTTTGTTTCTGAATAGCAAAAAGGGTGAAGTAATAGAGTACCTCCAGCTTCCTTATTGCAGCTTCTGCTTTTGCTTTCTGCAGGTTCTCCCATGCAGTAATTCTAGCTTCCTCACGTGTAACGCTGAAATGAATGGCAATAATTGTAAATGACCAGAAATAAATAGAATGAATTTTCTGTTCTTTCACAGAACCGATAGCTTTGTCAAGAATTTATTGGTGTGGATTGACAAATGGCAAGTGTTTATTATCTGAATATACATTAAGGATAGTTGGAGTAGAGGCAAATAAACCCCTTTGAGCAGAGAAAAACTCATGTTAAGGAAAAAAAAAGGGTTAAACTAATTCATATATGAAGTTCAAATAAGTACGTATTACTGAAACAATTGAAGATGGAAAATTTATACGAAAATGACTGAAGCAGTGGGTCTTTTTTGGGTCTGGATATTCATCAAGGAAACAATCAGTTATTAATTTAGAATGCACGTTCTAGCAACTGAGTGTTAGTTATAATATGATCATAGATTTTTGTCCCTTTAGTTATAAATACTCTGCTTTAGTAGGTTGGACTTCCTTTTTAAGAGCAAAGCAGCATCTAAAGGCAAAAAATTACTTGGAAATACTCTTTGACAAATCAGAAACTTCCCAACTAGACGAACGAATCTCAACAACTTTCTTTTTCCAGTCATCGACATTTCCATGGCTCCTTCCAGGAATTCGATTCTTATGCTTCTTGGACCACCTTGTCACCGTGACTCGTTCATCAACTGGCACATCCCTGATTTCTGATTTAGACAAATGAACAGTCTGTAACTCTAGAATGGGTTGGATAGAAGGGGTTGCTAATAAGAATGATGACTGTCTCTCAGGTGAGGAGTGAGCATCACTCTCAGGACTCATTTGAGTGGCCATATCCCTTCTTGAAACAGCACGAGATATGCTGTTTGCATTATCACTAATATCACCATATTTCTCACCTGTACAATAAACTCGAATTAGATTTCCCCTTAATAAGAAAAATTATCAATCACCGAGTCTGAGACTGTTCTGTCAACTATAATCAAACTCCACTGAAACAGCAAGAAGGACGAAATACAGATGCATGACTGATTAGAGACAATACATATTATAAGCCAAATAAATTATCAAGAATCAACAATTTCAGTAATGAAGTATTAGAATTTATGGAAAAAGTTAAGACAAGAATAATGCATTGTAACGTGTGATTGTCCATGACTCAATCTTATACTGCAAGTGTAAGGATTACCAAAGTGACTAGTGCAATTATGATACAGTTCTTCAAACAGATTGTTGAACATGGTTTCACCAAACAAGAGGTTACCGCGTACATAGCTGAACCATTGTGATAAATTACACCAAACAGAAATTATATCCAGTCAAGTCACATTAAGTAATCAACATAAACCTTTGGAGAGCAATAACAAAGAAGAATCAGACGGCTACCTTGTTGCATAGATAATGGTGCTTGACTCAGCACTTCAGAGCAACCATGTATGCTAATTGACCTTGCCATGCAAGGCTCCATGCCACCTATGGGGAAGTTTCCACCGCCACCATGTTGAATTGATAAACCATCTGCAGCCATCATTCCAGCTGAGAATGGAGAATTTGCAATTAGTTTTCCACCATTCCCCCTTTCAATCGTCGGGGCAGTAGGGGAGTATAATTGATAATAAGCAATTCCAGGAGGTCCAAGCGGCCCGCTTTTTGATTTTGGGCGCCTCTGTGGCTGCTGAACTGACGATTTTACAGCAGCATCTACACTCATTGGGCTGAAAATCCACCTCTCTGCATCTTCCCATTTTGAAGGTAATGTCCTTCCACTATTATAATAAGGCAATAACCCAGTATTTACATTCCTCTTATTCACATTAGCATGCAACGGAACTCGTTCAGAACTCCAACCCTTCTGCATCCCAGCACTCACGTTTCTATAATTAGGCGTTCCAGGGCTCGGAAAGGTACCCGTCCTGCAAGTTATAACAGATGATTTCTTCATAGCTCCATAGCGCGGAGAAGAGGAACTCGCAACGTTGATCACAGAATTGTTCAGATCTAAAGAAGCAGGTCTTCGCCTGTCTGCTTTCTTCAATGCGTCAGATCTTGACCTCCGGTCCTGACACTCTAATCAAATAAAAATCACCAAGAAAATCACAAGATAATCAAATAAAAACTAAGCACTCTTGAAATGACTAATGAAATGAAAATTGTACCTTTAAGTGCTTGAGAGAATGAATTTCTTGCAGAATCTACGGCTAAATTTTCATCCTCTATTGTCTCAGCTTCACCGCTATCTAACCTATGAACTGACTACAAATCATAATAGAGGGAGACGGTAACTCGTGTGCGTCAAAAATTTCAAATTAAAAAGACAATAGCCTGCTGATCTAGAGTCCAAAAGTTTGTACTGTTACTAACCAGTACCTTTGCCTTTTTGCACTCTGTTGAGGTTAGCATTATTTTTTAGCACTAATGTGAGTTTGGTTGGATCTGGATCTGGACCACCCAATGACTCAGAAAATTCATGCCCTGCCAAATGCTGTTTCAAAGCAAAATTTTCGACTTTTCAACTCCTTGGAAGTAGACATTTTCAAGTCTTAAAGAAATGAATTTCACTACAATCTACATCGATATAATTGATTCAGCACTAAAGTCAAACCCATGAGATGACAAAAGCACACATTTTCACAGAAATAGCATATAGTGAAAATGGCATTACTTGAGAAACTTCAGAAGCAAGAGAATCTTGATCGTGCACATCAGAGGCAAAAGAGCAGCGTTCCACGCTAGCAGAAGCAGAGGAGAAGATGCTGAAGTTCGATTCACCAGTAAAAATGACAGAATCCGGGCTCATATCTCGGGTCCTGAGGCCCGATCTCAAGTCCTGAAAGCCGATCTCTGGCATTATCAGGACTCAGGAGGAGGAAGATGCACGGTGAAGCAGAAGGCAACCTGAAATCTTTCCCGTGTCAAGCCTAGGACAAAAATGGTGTCTTTTTCATGGGCGTTTTATCTGCGTTCGTGAATTTACGCAAAAATACAGCGGTATTTGCGGTTTGAGGACGTTAAGGGGAGCCCAGATGGTGTCTTAATCATGATATCAAAGCAAAATTAGTGGGATTCTCTACTTTCTATGTTGTTAAAAATAGGGATATGTCTTTCTTTGTCATCTTGAAAATTTGACTAAAAATATGATGGTTAATGCCATGTTTGGGCAAGCTTAAAATGTGAAGTACTTATTTACAGGTTAGGAACGTGACATTAATTGCGACTTTGGACTCGCATGATGTCATAATAACCCCAAACTAAGAACGTATAAGGGCTTGGAAAAAATTGGTATAAGCAATTTTATCCGTGACTATATGTAGTTGCGACTACTAATAATACTAGTACATTAAAGAGTATGTCGTTCGACCCAATAAATTTGTCACTGGTAGCATGAATCAAATTATGAAATTTGTCCTCCCATGCCAATTCAAATAGATGATGACAATGATCAATGATGGTTTGTCCCCTTCAATATATATCAATGACAAAACACCATTAATTTTCCAGGCATGGCTTTTTCTGATTCTTTCATTTGGAGTGAAACATGCACTATTTCGGATTACAATGAATAAAATGTTGACCTTAGAACGTTTAGAAAATTAATTTTGATTTTGACAAAGTTGTTATGATGCATCTGTCTTCTTTATTTAGTTATGGGACCTCTCCACCTTAGAGTGGTTGATAGTTTATCATATCTCGTTGCACGGGACACAATATACCCAGTTAGACAACGTTAAATATTATATTTACTAAAGACAAATATCAAAATTACAATATTTTAGAATGAATTGATATATTGCACGTGAAATGCTATAGTAGAAACAGTCACATATAATTTTTCTACTTAACATGGCTCAGGTAGGATAGGATCGTTTCTTGCTTTCTTATTCTTTTTATATAAAAAATAAAAAATATATCTTATTCCTTTTGCGTCTGAATTTCATTTATTTCTCTGATCTGCCATATTCAATAGCTGGCTATTGACTGTTAGCAGGTGAAAGTAAATGAAAGGTTCTAGTGAGTGACGCGTTAAATTAAATATTAATTACAATGAACCAGGCTGGATTGAATCCTGGTAGTGAAAGTGATATTGCACCTTGCATGGTTGCGGGCCAACCACCAATCATTTTACATGCTTCCCACACATTATAGTTAGAAAGTCTGTTTGGATTGATTTTGAAATGTTATACTTAAAAGTACTTTCAAGATTTAAAAACCTGTTATTATTGAATAGTTTGAATGGTCGGTCTATTAAAAGATTCCCCCCGCCCCTACTTAGAAGAGCTTTCAAGAAAGTTGATTTTTAAAAGAAACAATTCTACACCAAGCTGAAGTTGAATTATCCCAAACATGTTAATTTGTTTAAATTAAACTCAATTTACCCCAAATAAAATTTGTAGGTTTTTAAATTTAAATTTTCCATTCTTTTCCTGAAAAAAAATAAAAAAGTTGTTTCCATTATTTTTTAGATTATTAACCTTAACTGATTTTGAGAGCTAATATTCATGACATAGTGGTATATTAGTGTGTTTTTATAAATTCATAGCGTTATTGTGCGTGTAAAGGCAACTTCAAGCACTTTAATTATTATTATCATCATCTTCAATATTTGACTAGGGTACTCGATCAACTATGTTACAAGATTGAGTTTAGAGCTAGATCTTCCTACTCAAATACAATACACACACACTTCCTCACTTATGTGGTTATGCATGTTTGTCCTTGAAAAGTTTTGAAACTTTAATTTGATACTTCTTCAAACCTTACGCTTTTAGGATGGTTGCTTCATGAAAAATTTTGAAGATTTTAAGTGGAAAAGGAAAATATAAGTGACTGATGTGAAAATTCATTGGAAGTCCAGTGACTAATTTTATCATAGAAAGATTTGTGACTCAAGTGAAATAGGAAAATGATATGTGACTAATATGAATGTTTACCGAAAGGCTAGGGACTAATCGTGGTTTCTACCCCTAACTAAAAACAATTGAACAGCCTACCCATTAACGCGACTCCGGAAGAAAAAGAAGCCACTGGAAATTCGTCGAGTACATTGGAGGGGGGCGTGACGATGGCGGAACCCGGGGAAATACTGCCGGAGCGCAAAGTAGACATGGCGGCGCTATATGACATGCTGAAAGAGAGTAAGACTTCTGTGGAAGAAATCGTGGCGAAGATGCTCTCCATCAAGAAAGAAGATCGGCCCAAAGCCCAGCTCCGGGAACTCGTGACTCAAGTTCTGCTTAATTTTATCACCTTCCGTCAGGTATCTTCCTATAAATGTGATTAATTGGTATTTGGTCTGTGCGTTAAACTTGTTCGGTTGGTAGGTCCGTGGGGTTGTGAAATTTCTGTTTTCATCTGTTATTGATAATGTAAAGCAGCAGAGGTCTGGTGGCATTACGAGACCGATGATGCAGCGTGTCATCAGCCGCTACTGTGATCTGGGGTGGGTATGATGCGATGATAACACGCCAGATCACTAGAAATAATTTTTTCTTTAACAATAGAAAAAGGAAAGGTATTTTCTACTAAGCTTGGGTAGGTGATAGCTTTTATTTATGCAATAGATTTGTGCACTGGACTATAAGCGTTTTCTGAATCAAAAGAGAAAGAAATCCTATAAAGTAGCTATCTTCCCCTTCTTTCAGCAAAACTTAATTTTTTGCCATTCTTATTGGTGGTTTGATATCAAGATGTTATGGATTGGAAATTGTCTGGTGGGACATTATGAATGCATTATTTTTTTTTACTTGATATTGCGTCTCTGTTAGATGTAGTTACGCCTATTAGTTCCAAGGAAACTTCCATGGAGGGACATAACTAGTTTTCATGATCCAAAATGCCTGAAAACTTGGCAGCGCTCTTTCTTGATGGAGCATCTTGTGGCCTAGTAGGGAGTAGAACTACTGTTGTCCATGACTCATAATAAATTTGTTTTGTCATTCCATTACTTCATTTTCCCACTTTCCGCCTCCTTTCACTCCTAGATGTGATTTTGTTTTTGTGCATTATGTCTGTGTTTAGAACTTTTTTAATTTTTTATTTCCTGTAGTTCCCAGCTGCTATGCTTCTGTACAGAATGGCAATGAATATTACATATAGCTTCTACTATATAACACACTTCCTATATGTATAAAATAAACACCATATTCTTTTCTAGTTATTCCATGTGGACTGTGGCGTACAATGTTCTCTATCAGGCAAACAGGTCGATTTTACTTGAAGAAGATCGTGTGAAAGCAGAAACAGAACGTGCCAAACCCCCTGTAGATTTTACAACCTTGCAGCTCCATAACTTGATGTATGAGAAAAATCACTACGTCAAAGCAATAAAAGCTTGCAAAGACTTCAAAACTAAATATCCTGACATTGAACTTGTGCCAGAGGAAGAGTTCTTCAGAGATGCTCCAGAAGAAATTAAAAGCTCTGTAATATCAAGTGATAGTGCTCACAATTTGATGCTTAACAGGCTTAACTATGAACTACACCAGGTAATCTGTGTTCTTTAATTTTCCTTAACCTTGATTTTCTGTAAGTGCTCATTATGGCCGTTTTAATGTCTATGCTATATTTCTCATGGCATATTATAAATGTGAATCTATTACAGACATTCTGGAACATACCTTTGTAGTTTATGTTCTGTATATATTTACGTTGGACGTCTAAGTTTGTGACCCTGAATATGACTTGGTCACAGGAATAAGAACAATTGAAAATTCTTATTGTGTTAAACTCAATATTTAATTTTCTGAGCATGATGGAAAGATAATAGAATGTATAACCGTATAACAACACTTTTGTCTATATTTATAAAGCATGAATTTTGAGGTATGAAGGGGTAAGTACAGAATAAAAGGGCACTTCATTCACAAAATACTTGGCTTCTTGTTTTCATATGTACAAGCTAGTCAGACTTGGTTTCAGGGTCCGAGAATTGTAATTAGTGACCTGGAGTTCTGCATGTCTTGTTTTTGTTGATATTGACCATTGGAAGCTTTACAATCTTCTCATGACCTTGTTTTAGATGTCTAACATTGACCCATAATTAAATCTGAGAACGCCTCCCTGATCTTGACATTGTTATTTGATATTCCTCAGTGGCAACCTTTTCCAATCGTAGTTCCTAATTTGCATCCATGAATTGTTACTGTGCCTAATTAATAGTGGGCATCTGTATTCTGCAATTTCGCTGGAGTCTGGACATTAATTTACTATGTAATACGTCTTTTTTGGGCGCTGAAGTTTTGGAAAGGCGCTTTTAACTCTGTGAACTTTACATTTCTCTTCATGCTTAGCTCCTGTGGAGATTCCTGAGAACCGGTTAAAATAACATCCCTGAGATTTATGGATTGCTTGGTCCCAAAATGAACTGTTTATTTGTGGACTTTCTAGTTTTCTATGTTTGTAGGCAGTTTGATTCTGAAAACAGTGTGTGAATGAGTGTTGGATTGCTATTAAATCACAATTCTGAGGTACCCAAATATATGTTATTGTATCAGCGCAAAGAGTTATGCAAACTTCATGAGAAACTGGAACAACAAAAGAAAGTTCTCCAAGAGACCATCACAAACAGGAAGAAGTTCTTATCAAGTCTCCCTTCCCACCTTAAAGCACTCAAGAAAGCATCCTTACCCGTACAGCACCAACTGGGGGTTATGCACACTAGGAAAATGAAGCAGCAGCATTTGGCAGAGTTGCTTCCACCTCCTCTGTATGTCATGTACTGTCAGTTACTTGCCCAGAAGGAAGCATTTGGAGAGGATGTTGATCTGGAAATTATTGGAAGTGTCAAG
>CAVNYN010286728.1:0-17380 GCA_963692815.1 Nyctanthes arbor-tristis
ATCCAACACCACATCGACAAGAGGTGCTTCTGTAAATTTATCTATAGGATGCAATTAATATTATCCCTTTGCAAAATGAGTATTGATGAATCCACTTTTTCCAGTGCTCATACACAGGAAGAAAGAAACCCATTAGTGTCGGGTCAGTATCTCACCTATTGGGCTAGACTGTTACAAATCTTACTAATGTTGGGCTAATAAAACTCAAACGAAACAGTGTGTGGTTTAGATTTTGAAATATAAGTTCAGAAAATAGTAAAAGTGGATTTTGAAAACCTAAGGGCCTGTTCTGTTTATATTTTTTGAATTCATTTTGAGTCTTGTCTTTTAAGAGTAAATATAGAGTAAAAGAAAGATTTCATTTCCCTTATTTTGAGCATTTTCAAATTTTTAAACTAAAGAGCTCAAAACAAGGGAAATGACATTTTGTCATTTTGAGCTCTTCAGTTTAAAATTTTGAAAACGCTCAAAATAAGGGAAATGAAATACTTTTTTTACTCTATATTTACTCATGAAAAAAGAGACTCAAAATAAATTCAAGAAATATAAACAGAACAGGCCCTAAGGGCCTGTTCTGTTTATATCTTTTGAACTCATTTTGAGTCCAGTCTTTGAAAGTAAATATTAAGTAAAAGAAGGATTTCATTTCCCTTGAGATTTTGAGCATTTTTCAAAATTTTAAACTGAAAAGCTCAAAAGGACAAAATAGCATGTCCCTTGTTTTGAGCTTTAGAAAATAGAAAACGTGAAAATTGGGTTTTCCGTGTTTTCTGTGGGAATAGGGGGAAAAAGGAAAATGCTCTCTTTCCCATTTTCCTCCTGACTCTCTCTCTCCCCTCTAACTTGTTGCTCCATCCCCTCCCATTACACACGAGGCCATCTACATCCAGGGTTTTAGAAGCAACCAAGGCGCTGCAAAGTCCCATTATCCTCTTGCTGGTCTTGCCATCGACGCGGTCTGCCAATCTCTACTGGTAAGTCTTGCAACCTATCTTCTCTTCTTCATCCCGTTATCCCCCTCTGATTGGTCCTCTTCTCTTCTTCTCATAAGCCGAATGCAAACTGATTAAGGTAAATAATTCTTTTCCCATGGTCTAAATTCATATCTTGTTCAGAATTTGTATACAGAAAGGAAAATCATTACGTATATACTATTAATTTATGACTTGAAACAATTCTCTATAGTTTGGTGACCAGTCCCTGTAGTGTTAAGTTATTATTATTCCTAATCCATTCATTAGACACAGAGACAAGCATATAGGTTAACAAACAAACGCCTGTAGGAATGAAAAATCACTTCAAGTGACGGCTATATTTGAAAAGGTTGCTGAAAATATAGTCGATGAGCTTCTTTAATTAAATGAATGAATATCAGTGGAATTACCCATTAGTAGCTTATAGGCATGCAATTGAAATGCTGATAAATTAGCTGTCCAGATTCTGGCCCCCAACAAATTGTCAATCTTTTCTGTTTTGTATTCCACTGATATTATTTTATATATCATGGGGTTAAGTTGGGATTAATGGGTAGGTTGCAGTTTCTTTATTTAATTTTTAGAATTGAAGCTTGAAAGATAATAAGGTGCAAAACTCTCCCCATGTTAACTTTATGTTCTTCCATTACCTGCATCAGCAATTGCTTAATTGAGGTACTCAAGAAGAGGAAACCGCCCCAAAAAAGTCAGCATTTTATGTTATCATTTATCAATAATCTATTTATACATTACAAGTAATTGTTTGTCTAATTGACCACACCCCCTTAGTGTCAAAAGTAATTGTTTGTCTGTGATGGAGGGAAAAATGAAGTCTAAATTTTTCAATGTTTGTGCTTGAGGATTTTTGTCATATTTCATGTTTGGGTTAAGCTGATTTTATACCCAAGCCTATGTAGGAATTTCATTAAGTCTATGTAGTTTTTGGCTAATAGGAGGGGGTTCTAGTAGCTAATATAATATATTACCTATTGGCAATATCATTGGTTTAAATAGAGAATGATGAGGTTGCTGAATTGGTTATCATGATCATAATGATTGCACAAGAAATATGATATGCTTTAGTGCTTTCAAAAATCTCAAAATTTTAGAACGTGGTTTGACAATATGTGACAATTGGGTAGAGGCCTTTCTTTGGTTAATCTTTTTCCCTAAGTTTTTAATATTAACTGGGGCTGCATTTATGGCTATGTTGTTTAATTGCATTAAGAAGCAGCTTTGATCTTGTTCTGAAAAAATTGAATTTGGTAATTTAACATGTTATTGCAATCTCAGTATGGTTCCAGGCATGGACTTCTATAACGATGTATATGAACTCTTAACGATATATGGACTTCTATAGCAATATTGTCTCTATATGAAAATGCAAGCATATGAATTTAAGTAGACAATACAACAACATAATAATTGCAGAATAATTAATGACAGTAAAACTTTATAATTATCATAATATAGTATTTTTTGACATTTAGTTAACTGTCTTTACTAGAAACGATGAGTGGTCAAAAAGGAACTAGTTTGACACCAATGCAATGGACCGACTCCATTGTGGACGCCTTTATTCAAATATGTTATGAGCATGTTAAAGCAGGAAAACTGCAATGTTCTACGTTTAAAAATGATGAATGGACCAAGATCAATGAAGAATTGCTTCGCATAAGTAATATGGATTTTGGGGTCACAAGATTGAAGAGCAAATGGTGCCGTTTGCACACCACTCATCGGCTGTTTTCTGAACTAATTGCACATAATGGCATCACATGTGATTCAACCAGAAACATGTCAACATAAGTTCTATATGAGAAGTTCCCAAAAAAATAAATTAATTAAATACTAATAATAATCTACAAGACACTTTATTTATGTGTTTAATTTTGACTTAAAAAAATGCTGTCATTTACTGATAGTAACAATATCTATATCTTGATCTACACGTAAAGTCATTGCAAGTGCGAATTAAAATTTTTCTTAAAATTGTCAAACAGAACGTGTTTTCTTATTTCTATTTTAGAAAACAACTTTCAGAGATCGGAAGAGCCAAAAGCATTTTCAGCAAATTGGAAAATAGAATACGGCAAACGGTAAACAGAAAATATTTGAGAAAATGAAAAAGGAAAACTGAAGTAAAAACAGAACGAAGCCTAAACGACCCCAGGTGGTTGAAACCCATCATACATCACCCTATGAGGCGGTGAGTTTGTTCCACTTTCGAAAAGGTATCATTTGCCTCAGTCAAACACTGACATACCAAACTACCAAGTTTTCTCTCTACTCTTCTTCTTTTTATTCTGCCATCTACGTGCATGTTTGCTTGTGGAAATTGAAATAGGAATATTTTTGTTGGGCCTTTTGGCGGGCATAAAGTGAATTGGACAAATTTTCCTTGCATGGTTCTATTTAATTGACTCTGCTGAATTTTCTATCGATTTTTAACTAGTTTATTCCATTAATAGGTAGCTAACAAAATTTAGAACTATAGAGGTGATTTTCTATAGAAACCTCACCCTCTTCTTTACAGAGCTCAAACTGCCACGTGGCTTTGAGCTCCGTAAGGGGAGGTGAGGTTTTTATAGTCGGACCGCTACAAATTCAAGTAGCTTGTGTCGGTCAGGTCCAACTATAAACTACCTACACTCAACTAAATTGACCTTTTCTTAAGGTTCTAAAAACCACCAATAGTGATCAGTGTCGAGATGAAACTTCCAAGTTTTTTAGAACTTAAACAATAATAAAAACGAAAACTAAAACAATATAAAAATATAAAACGTGACTAGAATAAGATCAAGGGAATCATAGCCAAACTTTTTAAAACATTTTTTATGCTAGAGATAGGAAATGCAACTCACGTGATTCTAATTTGTCGGCCGGGGGTTGGAATGCAAGTAGGCCAGTTGATATATAGGAGTAGTTCGATATGATTTATCACATCTATCTTTTTATCTGTATTTCAAAGTGTCTCCATTGTCTAATTTAATCAAGTGGGCTTAGTTAAAAAATCAGGGGGGATAACAATTTTTATCTTCATGATGATGATAATAATATTACATGAAATATAAGTTATTGAAGTATTGAATAAACTATGTGTTTCTTTAATTTTGACTAATTTTTTATTCCTTCTAACCCATCAAGCATGCGACAATAAGTTAACCCTAACCCATAGGGCTGAATTTGAAGACACCAAGAAATCCAATGTCAAAAGTGACACCAATCTCTCATTATGCAAAACTAAATATTCCTTGGAAGGATTGCCAATCTTTTTTTTTTTTTTCCCATTGAGAAAGAAGCAAGACCGCATCATCAATCATACGCTGTCAAATGTCATTATTAATTAACTGTTTATGAGAATTATTAGGGTTTATTATTATTAGAAAAATTTCAGATATCAAACGTCTGGTGTTCGAATGACAGCAGATGGTGGTGTGGCGTGCCTGCCATCAACACATAAAGAAAAAGTTATTTTCAACCTCTTACCCTTGACAAGTTAAACGAAGAATAATTATCTATTATGTACCTCGTCGTTTAATATCATTGTTGTCTTGGATCATTTTATGTCATGTCATCTAATTTAGTATTAAAAACATAAATAATTAAATACTAGTAGTCTTCCTGCAAAAATAAAAAACGTTGATGTTTTTCAAGACCAATAAATAAATGTTGATTAATGAACTTAGTTGTATGAAATATGTCAAATTTATAAAAGATACAAAAGTCAAATAGTAGCAGCTAACATTGGCCAAGAATGAAACATCCTACCCAATTAGAAATATGCGATACGACATTTTAATTTCCCTCCTTTTCATTGCTTTCACATTTGATTTTTTTGATTGTCAATAAGTAATTTGTGAAAAAATGTGGTATGCCCTTCTTTGTAAGTTAATTTTTTTTTTTAAGAATTTCAAATGGAGATTGATCATACATATAAATCACACACATTTTTAAAAACTTATCTGTAAGACATAAATTTATATTGTTTATATCTAATCATTATTAGGTTTTTATTTTCGAAATAGAAATAGTATTGTGGTTCTTATTTCAATATAGATGTTTAAAGATCACAAGTCTTGAACATATAACCGTATATATTGTATGTAGGAATATGTTAAGAAAGAAAGAAAAAAAAAAGGTATGTTCTTATTAGTCAATAGAAACAGTATTCTTAGAGATCATTTTCATCACTGCTTGACGATCACTATCCAAAAAGATACAGACTGAAACTACAATTAACAACATCACTTAAAATGTCCTCGCCTTCGATGCCCAACATCAATCAAAGCAGAAAACGTCTACGCTTGAATTTTGAACTGTTTCATGACATCTCCAATCAATATTGTTCACAATACTAGAGTATACCTACTAAATTAATTTGCATGAAATATACAAACTAGTGTTTACCTTCTAAATTAATAATTTCTAGAGTCCTTTACGTATAAAAATTCAATTGTTCCAACTTCAAGACTTTTGTGGGGGTAAAGTTGACTTGACGGAATCAAATTTCTCCACAAAATACACGTGTAAAACAGCTTTTTCCTTTTTTGCCCCTTTTTAAACAATAGAGGCGGCCAGTCCCAAAATATACAGACATATATATTCTTTTTTTTTTCCATCTAAAAATATAATATATATTCTGTGTGTGTGTGTGTGGCTTTTTTTTTTTTTAAACATCAAATGATATATACTCATTTACCCACCTACCCAATAAAAAAAAACAAATTAAAGAAAATGCCAGGAAAACACAGAGTTACCAAATGATTAAAGAAACAATTCCACTTTAATAATAATCATTAATAATATAGAATGTGTTGTCATCTAAATGCTTAAACTGTTAAACACTGTCACTCGTCGATTTTAAGTTGACCTGTCTCGACAAACAGCTTAAACTCAAAAATAATGAATCGTCCAGGAAATATATATACACAAAGGTACTAATTCTACTCTCTCTGATCTTTATGCCTTCCCTTATTCTTCTCTCTCTGATCTTTGTGCCTTCCCTCCTTGCTTCAACTGCAAATCTCAAGCCTGAAATTGCAGGGGTCCATTCTCGAGTACTTGACACCGCCAGCAAAGTAAGGTACACAAGCTTGAATATGTTAAGGTATCTTTTGTATATAGATTTTTCTGTAAACTCTTTAACTGGATTGATGGCATCTTGCAGAGAATTGAAGTGAACATGAATTTCTACATTTCTGCCCTGTTTTTCCTGCTTCTATGTGGAAACTCTACGGCTCGCAAGGTTTTATTCGACTATAAATTCATTTATTTGATCGCTGAATGCTAGAAACTCTCAGGTATTCAATCAAATTTCTCCTTTGTATTGCACTTGTAGCTAGGAGAAACATGTGTTTCAAACAGCAATTGCGACTCGGGGCTGCATTGCGAGACCTGTGTGGCGAATGGCAACGTACGACCGCGATGCACTCGAATTCGTCCCCTCAATCCTTTATCCAAAGTATGTTAATTCCTCCCATTTAAAAGCTTAAACAGTACTGTTTCGTTTGGGACTTCAACTCAGGCCTTTCGATATTTACTTTGATGATCAAATTTAGGTGAAGGGCTTGCCTTTTAATCGGTACACTTGGTTGACAACGCACAATTCCTTTGCTAGATTGGGGGCGAGGTCGCCGTTTGGAGGATTGGTTGTAACGACGATGAATCAGCAAGACTCGATCACCGAACAACTCAACGTAATAATGCTTCTTTCTTTATTTTCCTATATCTTGTTTTCTTTGTGTGAAGCAACTGATTCTTGTGCAAATCAACTAAATTCTCTTGCCTTGTAAACTTTCCAACATTCCAGCTTGGTATCTAGTCTGAGAATAACTGAGAAATCGATCTTAAATGCTTTATTATGTTGCTTAAACGGGCTATTTGGTCATGTTTCTGCTGCAGAATGGTGTTAGAGGGTTGATGCTCGATATGTATGACTTCAATAATGACGTCTGGTTATGCCACTCGTTTGGTGGCATCTGCCGCAACTATACGGCATTCGTAAGCATATGAGAAGCCATTAGATACTTAAACTTGTAGAGTTCTATTCTAAAATCAGTCATTGGCTCCTTATGGAACCAACTTCATGATATGGTAGAACGGAGAGGAGACATGTGATAGTTGGGGGTAGATGTTTATTTTCTTATTGGGCCATATCATAGAGTTGGTTCCATAAGGAAACCAGCAGCTGGTTCTAAAAAATTTTCATTAAAATCTGTTCAACTCATCTTCTAATGATCTCTGCCTATGATGTCACATGTTCACCATTTTGTTGATTGCCAGACACCAGCAACCAATGTCTTGAAGGAGGTTCGAGTTTTTCTCGAAGCAAATCCCTCTGAAATCGTCACTATTATTATTGAAGATTACGTTACCTCTCCTAATGGATTGACCCGGGTTTTCAATGCTTCTGGCCTGATGAAATTCTGGTTTCCAGTGTCAAGGATGCCGAGAAATGGCCGAGATTGGCCAACAATTGATGACATGATTCAGAGAAATCAGCGTTTAGTAGTATTCACTTCTAAAGCTTCGAAGGAATCCTCTGAACTCATTGCCTATCAATGGAGATACATGGTGGAAAATCAATGTGAGCCTTCCTTCACAAACTAACCAAAATATATCTAAATTTTCTGCCCTTCCCCATTTTGCTACATCATGAGGTTGGTTCTATAAAAAATCAACACTGGTTTTAGAAAAGGGCTTGTGAGAATACAAACTATAACAATTGATCGGACTCTCACAACTCGCAGATGGTAATGGTGGGATGGGGTCTGGATCTTGTCCAAGTCGATCAGAATCACCAGCAATGAATGTAACGTCGAGGGCACTTGTCGTGATGAACTATTTTCCTGATCCTCCAAGTTTCACCCAAGCCTGTAGACACAATTCTGCCCCATTAATTAGCATGATAAACACATGTTATGAAGCAGCTGGTAAAAGATGGCCTAATTTCATTGCAGTTGATTACTACAAGGTAGCATTTTTGTTTGTTTTAAGGACACTCCTATGCAAACGAATTCGTCGAATACCTGACACGTGCTGATACGAATTTTACCTAAATTTTCTAGAGAAGTGACGGAGGAGGTGCATTTCAAGCTGTAGATACGGTTAACGGTCAACTTGTTTGTGGGTGCGCAAACATCGCCTCTTGCAAGGTAAGTCAGCGCCATTCTGAGCGCACTATTTGACGTGGTCGTACTTTATTACATTTCGCGATATTGCGTCATAATAAACAAATTCTATGCCAAAAATTTTAGATATATATATATATATATGAGTTATATGAGAAATCATGCATGTGTAATTACTTGTGTTAATTTAATGTGCAATTATAATGATGATTTTGCAGGAAAATATGACATTTGGAGAATGCAAACTCTCTGAGGAAAGTGTAGGCCCAAGTGGAACGTTCAATAATCAAACGACGCTCTTCCGATCTCACAATTTGATAGCAGACCCCTTAGATTTCATTATTGGCTATTTGGTGCATTTTTTATGGCTCTGTTATCATTGTAAATTGTCACATAGTTGAATATCTTGATTTTTATAATACCGATCTCAAACGCAAGATTAAGTATATTTTTTGTTTGGCTTTCAATGTTCTGTCTACAAGTGTTGCAAATGAGATTTGTTTCGTTGTTTACATTTATTATGTCATGATTGAACCACTCACTTATATTGTCCTATAATAATGACAAACATATGAACAACATGTCGTTTATGTATAAAATCAATAAAACCAAAAGATGAAACTCATTAGATAAACCTGAATTTCTGGGGAAAATTAGGTAAAATACGGCAAAATATCCTAACTTTTGAAATTTACGTCCTAATGTGATTAAAGGTGAGGAATTACGGTTAAAGTCCCCTAATCACCGTAAAATTACGGCCCAAATTTATACTGACCAAGCTTTCTTCTTCTTCTTTTTTTTTTTTTTTTAATATTATTTCCCTCAACTTGTTGCTAGTCTTTTGTTTGGATATTTTTATTCATTTTAGTTTGTGACCTTTAAATAGAGAAAGTGACAACTAACGTAAATGTTTTTAATTAAATGTGACATTTTTTTATATGTTTATTTGTTATTTCAATATATGTGATTTTTTAATTAAATATAACTTTTTCTATATATGATATTTACGACATGTGACTTTTTTTACATATGATTTTCTTAGTTAATCAATAAGTCTATATGCGATTGTAACTTTTTTATTAAATGTGACACAATCAATTTGACATTTTTGAATTGTACGTGACTTTTTTACTTTTGATTTTTTAACTAAATGTGACATTTAGTTAAAAATTCACAAATAATAAAAAGATCATATTTAATTTAAAAATATTACATTTTTTTATCAATAATATGACAATCCTGTAGATTGTTACAATGTCAATAATATAACGATCCATAGTTCTGTTAAAAGAGTATTAAATATGTGGTGGATATTATTGAACCTGAAGTTTCATTTGACTGGCAATATATGAAAATATATCATTAGAATTGGTATGCTTAGATGAAGCATATAAAGAAATTAAAGTTCTTATATACATTGCCAGTTAATATGAGGGAGTTATGCGTTGTACTTTTTTTCTTGAGTAAGGTTTTGTCTTAATGGGTTTTCCTAGCAAGGTTTTTAACGAGGCAATATTGATGACGTATTTAAAGGATAATGTATTCTTTTTCCTTCGCTTGAATTTTTTCCCACTGGGTTTTTCCTTCTAAGGTTTTAACGAAGTATATTCTTTGTAAAATAAATATCTGTGAACTATATGATATTAACTCTCGGCATAAAACTCTTGAAAAGTTGATACTACCTGAAATAGAATATATTTTAAAGTATTGAAGATATTGGAGAGATATCGATGGCTAAGCATGAGAATCATTGTCGCCGAAATCAAGCAGAGCAGTTGTACTCTTTTTCCTTCGATCAGTTTTTGTCCCACTAGGTTTTCCTGGTAAGGTTTTAATGAGGTAGCACTTGGACGCTCTAAAGTTGATCAAAATTAATTTTATTCTTTTTCCTTAGTTTAGTAGATTTTTCTCACTGGGTTTTTCCCAAACAACGTTTTTTATTATACAATTATTAGATAGAATAGTCATTCAATGAGGAGTGTTGTAAATAATTGTTGTGTTTAATGAATGACAATTTTACCCTTTAAATCATAGCCGCCATTAGTTTTTTTAGTCATCACTCTAAGTTAGTTGACTTGTGCTGTAAGTCTATCTTGGGCAACACACTTATACGTGTATAAATAGATATCATTTGTTGTGAATGAAAATACAATTTACGATTTTTTTCTCCAATTTTTCTCTCTATTCCCTATTCTTTCCTTCTAATTTGTGACAGCTTCATTTTTTTCCCCGATGTGGAGCATCCTTGCTTGATAAATAATGAATTAAATCTAAACATTATATTAGCATTCTTCAAATCATATATCTTATCTTACTTATATAAGAAATGGATTCTCCATTTTTACTGTTCCCGGAACAGTATATTTCCGAAACTGCCCCCCATTTTTCTAAGCGAAATTCCCATTTTACCCTTCATACCATTTTATTGTCTTGAAGCTTCTCTTATTTCTGGATTTTTCCTCTTTCTACTTCGAGCCATCTGCAAGCACTCACGCCCCCCAGCATTCCCACGTCTCTTTTCTTCTCCTTCCTCTACCGCAGACGGTGTATTCGATTCGCTCTTTGGTAAGTTTTACATTGCCTCTCTCGTGCAACATCTAACAATTTTTATTCGAGATCTTCCATTTTCTGTTTTTGCTGGCTTTCCTTGCTTTTCGACCCACAGTCTCTTTTCTTCTCCTTCCTCTACCGCAGACGGTGTATTCGATTCGCTCTTTGGTAAGTTTTACATTGGCTCTCTCGTGCAACATCTAACAATTTTTATTCGAGATCTTCCATTTTCTGTTTTTGCTGGCTTTCCTTGCTTTTCGACGGGGGATTAGTTAGCTTATATATCTCTCTGTTGTGGAGTCAAATTTACATTCTTCTTGGTAAAACGTACTGGATTTGGCCGAGCATAGACGGAGGGTTGGTAAACTACCTTTTTGGTTTTTTCCCCTTGGAATTTTGATGGCTGTGGTTTCTGAAGGGCACTTGCTATTAGTGGTCGTGGCTGTGATTTCATTTCACAGGCACCTTCTAGACAACAATGATTTGTTGGGAAAAAGGGCTTCTTAGAGATGCAGTATGTGGGGAGGAAGAATCAGATTATTTGGATGATGGATGGTTATTTAAAATATGCTTGATTGAGCGTTTGAAGTTTTGGTTTTGTGAATAAAAAATATGAAAAAAGGAAAAATTTAAAAAAAAAAAAATTAAATGTTCTTAGTATTTATTAAGTGTTCTTTAGTATTTAAGAGGTTTATGCTTGAATATGCCCTTGTTTGTTTGGCCACATCGTTAGATGGTATAGTTAAGATGGTGTTAATAATTGAGTTTTGGAGGCTTAGATTTTCTAGAAAGATCTCATATTTTTTTTTGCATCAGTTTCTCGCTTGGCCTTTTGTATTTATAGATATTTGGTTGCATGGGCTAGGTAAATGACTCTTCTAATGGCCTCTGTGATTATATGGGAATTTGTGCAAAGGTACTCTTGTGTGAAATGAACTTTAGTGTGTTTGATAAATTTCCTGCAAGGGAGTGGATTATGGGTTTTTAAAATGTTGTCTTAGACCTCTTAAGTAGTAGCTCATTAATAAGGGGCTTGTATATACTATTAGACATTACAAGAATTTAAGCTAGTGTTTTGCTTCCTATACTCTCAATGTCAGGATTGTTGTAGTATAGTGGAGAGTAAAAATGAGAAAAATTACTCCTCAAATATACCGGGTTATAGCTGGATATTTAGTTTATTGATATATACTGCATTTTCTTATAAAATTGTTATTGAGATTCATTGTTTTTTTGCTTACGGTTGTGTATCGTGGTATTGTCTTTTCTCTTTGATTATGTTTAATTTAAAAAAAGTTATAAGTAAAGACTGTATATTCTAAGTTCTATAGTTCTTAAGAAAAGGGGAAAAAATATTGGAAATAGGGATTAACAGTATAAAATTTGACGCAAAGCAGAAAATATCTAAAGATGGTGTTTCCCAAATATTTCACATGTTTGCTACAGCCGCCTCTATATTATTTGGTGGAACTTTTGCTCTTGGTTTCTTAACCTCATCCATTTTCGGACGTCTCACTGTACTTAAACGAGTAATTGTTAACGCGAGAAAGCTGATATATCTTATTCTATATGAACTTTTTGGGTCAACTTTAATTGTTTGGGCATTCAGAATCTGACGTCTGGTTATTTTTATTCATGTACACTTGGTCTATCCTATAAATTGACAAGGCATTGCTCCCTCTTGCTTGTGTTTGTGCAGTGCAATAATATCCCATGTAGCTTATGCATTGCAATTCATAGTCATATCATACAGTGATTTCCGTGGATAACTTAGTCTATTTTTGCAGAAAAAACATGGCAGACTATAGGGGTTGAAACTCATATACTAGTTTCTTTTTCGTGTAGGGTTCAGTGCTGTCTGCACTATAGGGGTTATGATTTCGCATGACAATTTGATCCTAAGAGAGGTATGTTTAATTTTTTTCCCCATTTTTTGGGTTAAAGTTTTTCAATCTTAGCAGGAATGTTGTCTATAGTCGTTTAGGGTACTTCTATGTGTAACTCTTTGTGACCTTGAATTATCATTCTGTAATTTAATATTCGATATGGAGATTTTTGTAAGAATACAATTAGCTATCTGATATATTAAGCCTGAATTTGAGACAATACGGAATTAATGATTCAACAAAATAGTAGATCTTTTAACAATACCTTTACAGCATCTCTAATGAAATATGGATGACACAGGTGCCATCAAACCACATAATTCTTGTGCGTTCAATGCGGATTTATACTAAAAATAAAACCAACCTAACTAGTATATATATATGGAATATATATATATATATATATGGAGGGTTATATAAACCAATGACTTTGACAAACACTTCTGACAAATAATCTCCACTTTTGATCCTAATTGATCCAATGGGCAAAATTTATCTTAGTTTAGACATGTCTATCTGTATCCAAACACTACAATCCAGCTAACATCTGTGGCCAAACTCCTCTCTACACCCTTGGATACACCAAAGTATGATTCTTCTCCGCCTGCCCTGTTGACTGGCGATGCTATACACTAATCATCGATCAAGTAAGCAGTTAAAAGATCTAGACAGATGAAGCCTATAGGTTTCGCAACTCCCCTTCAACCTTAATACAATAGTTGTTTACTCTCCGATAACTTTGTCGTCTAAGGCGCTAAATCCTTTCTGCTTACAATTTAAATTTCTATCGATTTCAATTTATCCACCTGCGATTTTATATATTTGTTTTCTGTTTTTACCTATCATCTCTATATCAACCGGATCTGATAACGTGGAGAAAACAAATTGAAGGAGATGTATTGCCTCTGCTTCTTTGGTCTTGGAAGTGTATATTTTATTGCAGTGTTGTAGAAAGGTTTCTGTGGAGATAAATTCACATTATTTAAGCTTAAAACTGTAATTAAATTCTACAATTGATTGGCCGATTGTCGTTGACCTTGGTTGGGGTCGGGGACAGGGACAGCAAAAATAGGAGGCACCGGTGATGAGTTTGCTTCAGGATGAATTTTAGGAGTTAATTAGGTTTCTGGTTAATGTAAAAGTTTTTCCCCCTTTTTTAATTAGTTAAAAAAGTAATGAATGGAGACGGTGAGGGAGTGGTCGAAGAAGCTAGCCTGCGTTGAAGAAGAAAGCATATGGACCATTGGTGAGTCAATTTAGGCTGTTTGGATATAAGAATTGGAGTGTTAGTGGGATTAAGTGAATAGATAAGGACCATAGGATTAAGATAAATGGTTGTGATGATTTGTCAAGGATACATATATTTGGCAGTTGAATATTTGTTATTATTTACTTTTTAGGAACCTTTTGAAATAAATAAATTTTTTGACACACTTAAAAGAAATTTTTTGAACAGTAATTATTATTGGTGTGTAAAAATTTACTAATGATGAAAAACGAATGACAACAAATAAATAAAGGAAAAGTTAAGGATGTAGTTATTTATGAGATTTAATAAACATTAAGGGCTTTTTAATTAATTAAAATGTGGTGCACAAAACAAAAATCATAGTGATCATTCATGTACGTTATTGGAATGACCCTTCAGGTTTCATTTGGCTAAACTGAATTAACCAATTTGCCCTTAGTTCTTGGGTAATACTAATTCAACTTCGATGGTTTCACTTACTGCACATTTGTTAATTTTTACAATCTAAATTAAAATTAAATTTAGCTACATATTTTAGGATACTTTGCTAAAGATTTTTATCACGCACAACTTATTAGCCGCACAATGTTGTTAAGATCATGCCAAATATATACAATGTAAAAGCCACCCACAGTGGTCATTGGTCCGGCTATAGAAACAGACTGGGTTTCAAATTCAGAGCCCGATCTACTTCTATAGAAAATTTACAGTGGTCATTCATGTACGTTATTAGGAAAATATCATTTGTACATACTCTTTATATATTTATTTAAATGTATTTAACATCATCTTTTTGAAATCATGCATTTTCGAGGTGTGTGTGAATTTTGTACACTATTTATGTACGAATAGCACTGCTCTACGTTATTATTCACAACTACTAAATTTTAGTCCATAATTTCGTGAACTACAAATGTTATCGAGGTCAACGTCCTACAAACGTTATCACACTTCCAATGGGCTTCAATGACAAAATTAACTGGGCTATGCTAGTCAAGTTCTTAATATAAGTAAACGAATTTCAGGCCATAGAGTTGCGGGGTTTGGGTTGGTAAAAGCTTTTAGATTTGGAGCAAACTTTTACCACGGTAAGCAGTGAAAAAGAGTCAAAATAAAAAATTTAGGCGCGTTTTTTTTAAGGCGCATTTAAGTGCACCAACATGTGTGATAAAAGCACAATTAACACATGATAAAATGTAAGATGTGACGAAGCGTGCAATCTAAGTTTCAAGTTTAAATGCTCCCAAACATCGTTTAGGTAATTTTTTTAGAACACTAATGTGTAGTTAATTATTTATTATTATTTATTATTTAGTCCTTTACAGTATCGTCTACTACAAGAAAAAACTCTGTCGAACTTAGTGTGGAAGGGCCCCAGTTATTTTGATTGGCAAGGATTTTCCATGAAAAATGAGGGTTTCCACCTAAATTTATACTTTTTTATATGTTATTTGATTTACATTTTTTCCCTTGGAAAATGCTTTCCATCTTTTGGTCACGTGACCACATTTTCCTTGAAAACAAGGACAAAAATATTTTCCTATAGGGTGTAGGTTTCTTTTTTTTAGGTAGTTCATATTTTTTCTCGAGAATTTCACTTCCCATCAAACATGCTGCAAGTCATTTTCTATGGAATTTAATTACCGGTAATTCAGTTAACAGAAAAATATTTTCTTTCCAACTAAATTTCATGCTTGTAATCAAACGCAATAATGCAACACCTCCCTATTAGAGTTATTTTATTATTTACTTATTTATTTATTTATCGTCTACTACACAGAGAAACTCTGTTGAACTCGGTGTGGATTCAAGGGCCCTAATTGTTTAAGAGTAATGCAGCACCTCTATGTTAGAGTAGATTATTTATTATTATTTATTTAGTTCTCCACAGTAACGTCTACTACATACAAAATTCTATCAAACTATTGTGGATTCAGCACCTCCTTGTTAGTTTACTGTTTAGTTCAACGATTGACAGTTTTGTCCTTAAAAAATCTAAATCTCAATAATGCAAATGCTTCGGGCAAGCATGGAATTACGGCATAATCGAAATTTTATTACCAGAAAGCACACGGCTCTACACTGTACATTGCTCAAACCTTTTTTCAGCGACTATGGACCTTTATTATTCGTAGCAAGTCAAAGCAGCTGCAAGAAATCAATTATTAAGTTGGGTTCATATTAAGCGCACAATCCAAAACTAATTTATCACTTAATTAACCCCTGCCTAATCCGGTATTAACTTGGTACGAGGAATCACGCGACGGAGAATAGGGCACATCCTCTTTCAAAAATATAGAATGTGTTGTCATCTAAAATCAACGAGTGAAAATGTTGTTGCTGCTGTTATTATTATTTTGAAAGGAGCCAAGCTATATTATGTATATAAAACATCGTGTTTAAACAGGTCAAAATACGCTGAACATAACTATCTTTTAATGAGTTCTTGAATAGGTATATATACAAACATTAATTATGTGACTTAATATCAGTACATTATTATATACTCCTCAATTAAATCAGTAACTGGTATTATCTATTTCCTGGCATAATGACAACAAATATTTGATGCTTACATTTTCATATACATCATATATCCCTTAAAAACAATAAATATATCAAAATGTAGCTCTCATTTTAAGGAATTAGTTCTGAATACGATAAATGGCACAAAAAATTGGTCATGGGAGACGAAGTTGTTTGATTCTCTTTTTCAAAACACATTATAATCTCACGTACTATTTATTTGACTACTGATATACCAACTGCTTATTTATAATTATAAATTTCAAACTTCTATTAAATTTACACCACTCATTTTATCTAATTATAATTTCTCTTTATAAGTCAATGTACACAATGAGAATCAAACAACCACCTCTATGTGGCCGTAACTTAATTTTGGTCCTCTTTGTACATTCTTTTCCCAAAGAACTATGTCTATATGGTTTCTATTTCTAATTTTTCCATGCAATGAATTCATGTAGGTAATCTGATAAACATATGGTTATAATACCCTTTTTAATTAAAAAGTTAAAGCGAAATGAACTTTGACATAATTATTAAGATATATACGTGCAAACATCTTTTTGAAAGATTCTTAAACACTAAGATATGTAAAAGTAAGCATAAGTTTGACAAGAGGAGAACCACATTAATCTGGGACCACGTACGATACATAAAATCTGTTACATGTGACACTGACCCCTTGAAAAAGTGGGTTGAATTATTCGAATATTGGACCACAAAATTATACCTTTTACCGCGTTGGGCATAGTGACGCGTCGGCCATTGATACGCAATAGTAAACTAAAGAACCGCAATCAGTTCTTGCACTACTCATCATACTTTTATATCTCTTTCTTTATTGCTTAAATTATTCCTGATTGCTCTTTGCAACTACTTGGGAATCCTTTCCTCTTCAACCGGGTAATCTATAAGCAAACTTGGGGTTTTCGAAATTGAGTTGTGGCTTGATTATCTGTGTTTATGTCTCTGATTGTTGGGAAAAGTAGGGTTCTTTTCTTGATTTCTGGCATGATTTTGGTGAGGACGATCAGATAGCGATATAAGAACTAAAATTATGCT
>CAVNYN010286729.1:5775-38759 GCA_963692815.1 Nyctanthes arbor-tristis
GTTAACATCCACCGGGGCGGGGTGTCTCCAAATCACGATTGCCAACACAAACTCAGAGAGAGAGAGAGAGAGAGAGAGAGAGAGAGTGGTTTATCTCAAATGAAGCCATTAAGCCAGAATCTAGTTTGAGTTTGACAAATTGCAACTTTGAGGCATAGTTTTTTCTTTTTGGGCCAGTATTTGATTCCACAATTATTATTTAACAAAGGCTTGCCATGTTCATAATTTTCATAAATAAGGATTACGATCTTTCAGTGCTCGATTATATTATCATCTCAATTTAAAGGCATTTTAACATTTACTTAGAACGTATTAATTTGTTCCCAAACTTTTTATCTTGCCTTCTACATTACGTACATGTATACATTTCAAAGTTAGAGAACCTAGACTCGATCTGATCATAAACGCTAATTAATTTAGCATAAAAAACTTGTTGATACACCTAACCTAAGAAAAGTTTGAACTATATAATCAAAAGTCATCGCCCTGCTTAATTAATGAGTTGAGGATCAAAATTGTGGCTGCCAATGTCTCATGACATTGGGCGTCGGGCAGGCTATCTAATGAAGTGGGCGTACCTCGAGATCAAGAATATTTTTCCACTTTTTTGTTTATGTTAATCATCTCGAGGGAAAATTCACAACATATAAAAGAAGGTAATTGTTGCCCTAGAATAGTAATACTCTAGCTAGACAAGCCTCCAAGATACAACGGGCGAATAAGCACTTTTTGACAACAAACTCCAACATAATAATAATAATAACACAAGACCAGAGGCTTTGTATTCTTCTTCTGCAGTGAAAAATACAAAGACAATATTCTGAATGCACGAAAATCGGAATGATAATTTATGCTAGAATTAAAAGCAAGGAGAAGGATGAATTTGTATATCAAATCCAAAAATAGATTAGATGATTGTTGTTTTGTGGATTTGAAACAATACATTTTCAAGAGTAACATATAAACCAACACAATTTTACAGTTAGAACATGTCCAAAATGTGAATTGATTGATCAAAACTTGCAACTATTCAAAACAAACCGATCACCAGGGGGAAAAAAAGCTCTATGAAGGCTGCATGGTTTCAACTTTCAAGTGATTCAGCCGCACCAGTTTTTCCATTTTCTATATATGCAGCGCCTTGGTATGCATGCGGCCGCATGTCAAAATTTTTAGTTCCAGCTCCGAAGCTTCATCTTATTTTTCTGGCTTATTGGATGGTATGGACGGAGCTTGTTAATTACCAGTCCGGTCCATGGACCGCACTGCTCCGTCCAGCAGCCGTTTTAAGCTTAAGACCTGGCCCATTTGTTATGTTTTGGGCCAGTATTTTATTTATGGGAAAATTAGGTCCTAGACTTTCTTTTTTAAACCAACTAGTTGTATACCCGTGCGTTATACAGAATAAAATAATTAGTAAAAACAAAATACTTAGTAATTTGAAAAACTAAATAATTATAATTTTATAGTATACTACTCACTTATATACATATGTTATTAATATACATAAATAGAATCAAATTAAAACGTATAATATTTTCACTTAGCACAAAACTAATTAGGTTGTCATTCACAGAACAATACTATTAAGTAATAAAAATGAGAATGAAGAATATTTATAAAATTAATTTCATATAGAATATGAAAACTAAGAAACCATGAAAAAAAGACGATACAAAATTTATACAACTCTATAATTACTCTGCATTCACATCCTTATTCAATATAGTGTGAATGATATTTATTTATCAGAATGAATTATTTTTCATATTCATTCTCTACCATATATTCTTGAAAAAAAATTTTTCGCATTTTTTCATCACTATTCACTAAGCCAATTCTAAAAAAATTTAAAGTACACAGTCTTCTATTACAAAAGACCCAAGTTAAGCAATATTATAACGAAAGGTTAAATTCTAGATGATTTACCATTTACCCGTAAAGTTAGTTTTTAACCACTTTCGTTCTAAAACTAATTAAAAATTTTTTTATTTTTATTCTAAATCATTATCATTAAATATTATTATCATCATATCCCTTCAACTTAAATTTTTATCAATATCTAGATTCTGAGAGAAAAATAAATAATAAATTAAGTAATATAATAAACATATAGTTCTAGATTTCATGACATGTGATTTATCGTATTGAAATTAAAATAAAAATTTTGAAACTGGTTTAATTTTACTTTATTATTATACCATTAATCTCATGAATAGACACTTAATCAAAATAAGAAGAAGTCTCAAATAACTCATTAATTAAAATTTATCTATCAACTATTAGAATTTTAAAGAAATATTAAATATTTAAAGATAAACTAAAAGCTGAGAGAATATGTATAATAAATATTTATGGATAACAAATAGATATATAAAATAAAAATATATATAATTTTTGTATATTATTGTAAAATAAAATAATAGTAAAATATAACTAATGGATAAGTATCATTTTTTAAGAAAATAAATAAGTGTTATTATTGTTATTATTATAAAATAAAAAAATAAAAGAAGTAAATAAAAGTAGGATAGTGGTTTTGACGGAAAACTTACATATAATTACTATCCTACTTTAATATAACTACTATTTTACTTAAACGGTAGTAAATTCTGAAATTTGTTATAGAGATAAATAAGGCTAGATTACTTATGTTATGTAAATCTAATAAAAGTGACCATTTATAAATAGAGCTGCTTTTGTTAGATTTTCGCTACGTAAGCAGTAAAGCCCTTATAAGCTCCTGAGCCGGACCGAGTAAACTCTTGGAATACGGTGCGATAAATAAACCATCGAGTGGTGGAATAGGAATCTTCATATTTCTTAGAACAAGCAGACAACCCTTCCAATGTGCTCTTCGTCTCTGCGATCTTCTTCTACGCCAGGTTTCTTCGATTTTGTCGTCTTTCCGATATCTAGCTTCAAAGATTTGCTCAATTTCAGAAAAATTTCAATTCCTAATCCGCATTTATCAAGTTTTGAATTTCAAATTTCACAGGAATTCTGCTTCATGTTCGCGCGATAAAGGAGTTGGAGTGCGACCTTAGAGTTGGGGATTTTAAACAGGTGAAGTGAATTAAACAGATCGGAAGAAACACAGATGTGTAGATTACTTACTTTTTCATATATTAATTTTGGCTCAATTAAGTTATAATTGCTATTTGGCCCATATTTTCACCTCTTAAATGTTAGAAGTCAATGGGAAAATACGAAACATTATTTTTCTTTGTTTCTATTCTTGTAAGTTTCATGGGGACCAACTTTCTTGCTCTGAGAGGGGTAGGTTAGTGCATAAATAAGTACTCATACTTAGTAGCAGTAAAGAATACAGTGCATGTATCAAATAGGGGATCACTAGCTAGAACTACCACTTGGTGGTATCCTTCAAAAAGTTTTTTGTTAAACTTAATAATGGAGTAGCTGTAAGAGTTTGGTGGTCCTAAAAAGTGATTTTTGTTTAGTATCAAAATTGGTAACAATTCTTGCTATGCTTTCTTGATTGTTTGTGGTTTGTTAATGGAAAATATGTAAAAGACGAAGAGAGCAGAAACAAGGATACACTGAAACATAGCTATGGTAATCTTAGTATGGACGTGATAAGAAATGATGATGTACATCAACAACTGGATGTAGCACCCTATAAACGATCAGTTATTGCCAAAGTTTCTCTTATGTAATATCACAATATCTGCTATTCGTTCATAGCTTGTGGTTTCATGCATTGGATGAATTTGAGAACAACTGAATTGTTTTTTCTAAATATTCATATGGGATATAATATATAATTTATGTCTCTGACAATTTAAAGGTAGATTTTTCTTATAACATTATTATTGTAATGAGAATAGTGGTTTCTTTAAGGTGTATATAATAAACGGTATTGTGCTGATCTTTATAAGTGGCAACGATACACATCTACTGATGAAGAAAATTTTTACCATGTTCTCTAGAATAAATGGACTATTGTATATGTGCAGCAAATAAAAACGGATGTCATGTCATCTATACTTTGCTTTTAAAATTCAAAAGATCAAGCAACTACCTTCTTCGTTTCCTCCACTAGTAACTGAAATTTGATATGCAGGTTCTTTAAGATTCGAGTTTCTTGAGAGAGCTGCTGATTCAAGATTTTCGGTAATAGTTTCTTGGCAATGGTCAAGAATTTGTGAAAACCTTTTTTATGGCAAAAACTAGCACCTAGTGATGATGGATCATGTATTAGCAACTCGGGTGTAATGAAGAAATCACCATAGGATTTTGTTCTAAATGCACCAAGGTACCGTTTGCTAACACTAAGAAAGATATGTTTCTTTCCTCTTTTTTTTTTTTTTTTTTTTTTATTAGAGATGGGTTGGAAATATGGTTTAAGAATATATTTTTATGGTGTAATGACCTTTCTTATTAAGTTGAAGGATGGCTTAGCAAACACAATTGTATTCTCAAGTTTTTAGTCTTATCTAAAATGTGATTGTTTTCTGGTTATATTGTTGATCTGTACGCAACATGTCGCAAGTTTTATTGATGCTAGAAAATTGTTTGACGTTATAGTAAAAAAGGATGTTATTCCTTTGACTGCTTTGATTTCGAGCTGTGCTCAATCCAGTAAACATGATGTATGTAATAATTTTCGCACAAGACTTTTGACAAAAAAGGAAAAAAGTATGTGAAATTTTGTAGGCGAGTAAATTCCATCCTAAATAATTGTATAAAGGTGTCAAATAATTATTATGTAACTTTTTTAAATAAAAAGTTACATAGCACGCGATTTTTGTGTACATCTAGGATTTTAATCTCTATGCGAGTTTTTAATTGAAAAAGTTACATGTAATGTGATTTTTTACAACTAGCTCTAAGTCACGTATGGAGTGAATGTGAAATAATTATCATGTAACTTTTCTAAATAAAAAGTTACATAGCATACGATTTTTGTGAAAATCTATGATTTTAACTTCTATGCGACTTTTTAATTGAAAAAGTTACTTGTAATGTGACAATAGTCACTACGTCATATGTGAAATAAAAATTATGCGACTTTTTAAAATAAAAAGTTACACAGCATGTGACTTTTATGTAAATTTAAGATTTTAATTTCTACGTGACTTTTTAATTGAAAAAGTTATATGTAATGTCACTTTGTACAATTGACTATAAGTCACATATGGAGTGAATGTGAAATAATCATTATGCAATTTCTAGAAACAAATAGTTACAAGATGCGTGTTTTTTTATGTAAATGTAGAATTTTAATCTCTATGCTACTTTTCAATTGAAAATGTTACATGTAATGTGACTTTTTACAACAGATTCTACATTATATGTGAAATAATCATATGCGGCTTTTTAAAATAAAAAGTTACACGGCATGCAACCTTTATGTAAATGTAAGATTTTAATTTCTATGTGATTTTTTAATTGAAAATGTTACATGTAATGTTGCTTTTTACAATTGACTCTAAGTCACATATGGAGTGAATGTGATATAATCATTATGCAATTTTTAAAAACAAAAAGTTACACTACGCATGATTTTTATATAAATATAGGATTTTAATCTCTATGCAACTTTTTAATTGAAAATGTTACGTGAGTTTTACAACGAACTCTAAGTCACATAGGGAGTGATGAAGTAATCATTATGCGATTTTTTAAAACAAAAAGTTACATGACACGAAATTTTTTGGGTAAATCTGTAATTTTAATTTGCAGGCAATTTTTTAATTGAAAAAATTACAAGAAAACTGATATTTTACAATTAACTCTTAGTCATGTATGTAGTGAATATCAAATAATAATTATACGACTATATTTATGTCTTTGTTAAAAAAAATCATGAAAATTTTCTATCACTAGGCTCCGTTTGGCACCTATTATAATCTTTTGTGTTATAATTTGGCCTAACTAGCTAATGATTAGTTCATTTGGAAAGGGTTATGAATTGACAAATTACTTCAAAAAGAAAAAGAAAAAAAACTTTGAGTTGACACGTGTCTTGATGGCCTGCAAATGGAAAAAGTTTTCAATTAATAGTGCCGAAATTTCAAACGAAATTGGTTGCAGCTCAATCTCCCAAGCAAAAAGTGAATACTTGTTATAATAATACCATATTATAACGGATGCCAACCGGAGCCTAAGTTGTTTCAAAAAACAAAAAAGGGAAATGCTAATATGATGGCCTCATGGGCCGCATGATTTAGGAAAAGGAGAGAACATGTGTTGCATTCTTGAATATTATGGCCGTATTTTGGTTCTTTTGCAGTAAATCTTGGAATAAGTTTCCTTTCACCGTATTTTTAAATTTAAAATGCAATTGTAGGGTGTTTTTCTAAATAGCCCGAAATTTAGCACAAACAAAAAACCTTCCAACAAATAGCCCAATTGTCTCCGTCCAATGTTATTTTATACAGCAATAATTCCTTTCCTCTATCCATTCATTCCGACGTGGGAGTTATCCTTTCAGTCCGATGTAGGAGTTGGGACTGCTATTTTAATTCGTGAGTACCGTCTCTCTCCCCCTCTGAAACCGACACTCCGATCATATGTTGTACTTTGCTTTGGTAGAGCTTTGGTTTAAATCATCAAGTTTGGCTACTTGCATTGGGATATATACGTTTCCTGTTGTGATTAGTGATCACAATTTGGAAGCTTTCTATTCTTTTTCCTCCCGCTACTCTTATTTCAACTTTTTAGAAGTTTCTGTTTTCTATTAATTGCTTTTCAGAGGGTAAGGGGTGGAGTTTTTTTTTTTCTTTTCTTCTTTTTTTTTCAGGGGACGAAAATTTTCAACCGCAATAAACTAAAATCCTAGCTCCATCTGTATATGTTCTTGTTTTTTTCGCTTGGATTCCATCTCAATCATGTACATGTCCATGAATTCATTTCGTAAAGCTTCAACAAGATTAATTATTTGTAATCTTCAATCATTTCTCGAGCATCGTAAATTCCTCTCACCAGACTGCTTTGAATGGTAATTAATGTATTATTTGTACCCTCATTTTTTTTTTTTTTGATTTTTTTTGGTTGCTTTTGGAACTTCACTATCTCATCGGCTTTCAAACTTTTACGCTATTGGTAGGGTCGAAGAAGTTAATGCCAGACACTGGTAATGTGATGGATCCTTAGTCACGTGACAAGCCGTCAAACTCTTTAAAGATTTTAGGACCGATGATACTGTTTGCCACGTTTGCAGTTTTGACGCAGCACAGTTAGTAAAAGGGATCGGATTAGGGCGGATCGACACCGATCTATTTTGCTCCATAAAAGATTTACAAAATTATGATCTGTTCCATAATTCATGACTTGTGGATCGGAGCAGGTCACGAATCGGAATAGATCAAGATTGCGATCCATCAAGCGATTCACAAAACCTTTTTTTTAACACTAAACATTATATTACTCTAATCTCCTAACTTAGTTTTTACATTATACATTACAGTACAATCTATAGCAATGATAAAATGAAGTTAAATCAATGTCAAATATCAACTACTAATAACTAAGTTAAATCATGGTTTAATAAATAGAAAACAAAAGCCATAAGCCCATAAACCATAAGTCATATAAAAAAATAACCTCAACAGTCAACATAATAGCATCTAATATAAACTCATTAAGTCATCACCCATCATGACTTTGTTCCTGACTTCCTAGCTGATGACATCTAAGGTTAAACATGTTTTTTTTTTCCTAAACGGATTAGATTAGATCGGATCGAACCTGTTCCGATCCGACACGCGATCCTTTGGAAGATTGCAAATTCTACCACAATCCGCTCTACTGATACACGGATCGGGAAATTTTTTCTCAAACGAAATGGGTAACCATTGGGTTTAGAGCGGATCGGATTTTTTTGCCATCCCTACTAGTGAACAGTCATAGCAACTGCAAAAGGACTACATCTGTTTGTGATTACTGTTTTTATGTCGTTGCATAATGTCAAATTTCTTGTAGAATTTTACTCCCTCCATCCCACAAAGATATTCCTCTTCTATTTTTCACATAGATTAAGAAAACTTAATTAATGTCGTTGGAAATATACAATTTAAGAATGTATTTCTTAATACGCCCTTTGATTTATTTAATTAATATATTACTTTAAATCTTCGTTATTTTTTATTACCATGCATAATAATAAATAGAGGTATTTCAGAAAACTAAAAAGTTAAATAAAGAAAGGGGAATATAGTTTGGAACAAATAAAAAATGAATAGGAAAATATCTTTTTGAAACAGAGGGAATGTTTGTGATGTTTGTACATAGAGCAATGTGAGAGTAGTTGTATATATTTTTTGTGATCTTTTTAATCACATTTTATGATTCATGTATTACACACTTCTACGTACTGTCTCAGATTATAATAATATGAATATATAATTTAGAACTAATAGCTTCTATTAATATTTGGAATTCTATCTTAAAAAATCAACCTTATTAAGAAAGTAGCTTAAGCACTTATATATAGATTTTTATTTTTATATTTGATTAATGTGAGATTTATCCCTTAATAGCTTCAACAAATAATAAAGAAGAAAAAAATTATTATCTATATAATTATGGTAGCTTGTGATGATGTAAAAGTCTTATTTCTCGAAAATTAGATTGGACATTATTGGACTTTTTAGGAGCCATATACAATATGTTTGTCATATTCATCAAACATGAACGAAAAGAAACTTAGGATTAATAGAAAGGGGTTGCAACAGCAACAAGAGGATGTTTTCTGGTAAGTACAAGAGCACGTCCTTCGTTGGTGTCCAAGTCCTCCCCTTTTGCTTTGTCTACAAGTTTCCAGTCAAACTTGTACACAAGCTTTGCTAGTACAGGTTCTTCGGCCGCCATCGAGAAATTGTCCCCTGGACAGATCCTAGCACCAAACCCAAATGGAATAAATTGGAAATTTGAGTCTTTGAAGTCTACAGAAGAATTCAAGAATCTCTCTGGCTCAAACTTTTCAGGTTCATTCCAATAAGCAGGGTCTCTAGAAATTACCAAGACATTTAATAAGACATTTGTCCCGGCCTCAATATCATACCCCATTATATTCACATCGTGCCTCACTTCTCTGGGAATCAATGGGACCGGAGGATGATATCGGAGAGTCTCCTTGATCACGGCTTTCAAATATTTCATTTTCTCCAAGTCATCAACTGTTATGTCTTGCTTTTGCCCACAAATTCCTCTTACTTCATTTTGCAGTGCCTTCATAACATTCGGGTGTCTAAAAAGCTCTGTCATAGCCCATTCAAGAACAGTTGGCGTAGTTTGTGTTCCAGCAGAAACTATATCCTGTCATAATAAAGAAATATATAGAGTATATATTTTATGTTGATTTCTATTGAGCCAGGCTGGGCTCCGTGTATGGAGCATGTGACATGTGACGTTACTGTTTTCTATTAGTAGTCGGGCTTCATATATATTAAGCCCGGTCTGGCTCAATAAAAAAAATTAGGGATATGTTCCCTGACATGAATGTGACGACTAATATATGTAGAAAATAATGAGAGAGAGAGAAGGGAACAGAAATTTTCTTACCAGTATAAGTGCTTTCATACTATCCATCCCCATTGATGCCCCTGCAGCAATATCATTTTGGTGAAGATTGAGTAAAATATCAAGAAAATATTCTTCTCCATCATGAGTTGCGCCCTTTGCTTTTTGAAGAAGTAAATGGTCTTGAATCAATTCATTCAGAACTTCATCAATATTTTTAACTAATTTGTTAACCCTATAATTGTAACCATTTAGTCTATTAATCCATGCAAGCCATGGAATGAATTCCCCAATACTGAAATTAATCAGATCGGCCGTATTTCAGGTATCACCTTCATAAATTTGTTGCCAACTTCTGATTCGCTTAATTTTCTTCCCAAAGCTGATCTGCAAATCAGATTATTAGCGAACAAAGTAAACAACATGCTTAAATTAACAGGCGACGAGGATTCTTCAATATTTTTCACGAGGAACGCTGTTTCTTCATTCCTAACAACGTCAAAAGATTTGACTCTTCTGTTACTCAAAAGGTGGTGGGCACAAATACTTCTTAGCTGTTAGCAGTATGCTCCATAAGGAGCACTTGTCAAGGTCTTCATGTTGTAGAAAAGTTGCTTGGAAATTTCTACTTTGGGCTTGTTGGCCATATCATGGGTTCTCATGCACTCTCTTGCCGCGTCTGCTGACGAGACTATAAGTGCTGGGGTGCTACCAAAGTGAAGTAGCATAACAGGTCCGTGTTTTTGAGCTAGCAACCGAAGAGATCGATGAGGCAACGACATTTTTTCAGTACTACTTGGCATGAATAGTTTTTTTTATGAGAAACAATGCTAAGAAAGCAGTGAACAAGAATGCATATTGGATCATATCCATTTTTTAGCATATGTTATGACATGTTTAGGAATATCCACTTGCTTCCTCCCTAACCTCAGTCTTCCTTTTATACTGGCCAGGGATCATATAGAAGCAGGCTAACAGTTTGGGATAAGGTAAGTGCAAACACTTCTTGTTGCTACGAACGAAGCTGCTTCATATATAATTAATTTTTGAATAATAATTATAAATATATTCATCACCCCTTTACGGAGCATTATAATAATAGTTTCGTACCGTCATGAGCATGGTTAATTACACCATATATAAGAGTAAAATTAAAGATTTTTAAACTGCGGAATAACATATATTCGTATGTGGAATTTTTTTTTTAAATATAAAAACTCTCTTGAAAATCTCAAATTAATATACTACTAAAAATCAAATCATATCATTGTGTAAATTCTTACCCAAAAAAAGCATTCATTAAATAATTTATGTTCAAAATAAATAATCTATTAAGCGGAAACATGAGTAAGATAGTATCCTTAAGAAATTTATAAAATAATACCATAGTTCAGTTAGTTGTTCACCACTCATTTTATATGTGTTGCAATTTAAATATGAAACTCATCATAGCTTCGACTAAATTTATTTTTGTACTACCACTCATCTTTTGATGTTTTTAGTTTCCTCTACAAAGTACAGACTATGTATGGACAATTAAAATTAGTAATTAATTAATATGCAATTTTTTGTAGTAAGTATATTATATAGCATTACTCAATTTTTATACCTACACATTTATAGAGCTAAAGGTTGTCATTTACTTGTTCACCACTCATTTACATATGTTTCTTTTAAATGTAAAATTGATGGTACCATGTCCTAACTGTTGGTTCAAATTACGATTACATGCGTAAACATTTGGAAGCTAGTGAAGGATTGATACCAAGACAGAGGTGATTGAATCACATATAGATGAAATTATGGTGATCGAGTCACGTCAATTAAGTCAAGCCAAGGTGGAGCTGTTTTGATCAAGCCATACATATATGAAGCTGATGGTTGGGTCACACTGAATTGTAGTGGTGATCAAGCCAGACAGATATTGGATTGTGGTAATTGAGTCATGCAAACCAAGAATTCCAATGGTACAACATCTTGACCAGACGAATTATGTAGTCACTAAAGCATGTGGATATGATTGCTACGATGTGTCATGAATAGGAAGATTTTGAGTCAAGGTAAATTGAGTGAAAGTTATTTGGCAAAATTGAAGGACTCATTGAATATATTGACATGCCCAATTAAATTTTTGGAGTGCAAGAAAAGAATATGACTTGAAATGAAAGAAAATTAAAATAAAATTAATTAAGAAAAAGAGTTCTCGTGAGAAAAGGAAATGCCTGAATTTTCCTTGCAATAATGTTACTTAGATTGCATGTAGAATTCGGTATGTTATAAATACAGAAGGTTCACGGCATTGCATATACAGAGAGAAGTGCAGAAGCAAAAAAAAGGTGAGGGAGGAAGGGGGGCACAACTAGTTTTTATTGATTTAAAAGTGATCTGATACATTAAAAAAAAACAGAATCTTGCTGAGTATAAGGTGCTTCACTCATTATGTCATGTATATCATGGCAGTGTATTGCTCAGAATACATACCTTCACAGTTCACACGAACCAAATCATGTGGGATGTTTGCTCTGTTCGCTGGTTGTAGCTTATGACGGTAGAGATGTTACCTGTGGCTACCCAAAAACAATTTCAAGAATCCACCTCAAGCTAGGAGCAAATTCAAGGACGGGCTAGCACGGGCTACCCAAAAATAATCAAAATTCTTTATAGATTTTTTTTTTTTTAAACATATGAAATAAGCGGAGCTAACATTTTTCTTTACTACACTTAGCGTCAATAAAAATTTTAACTCCTCTCCCCACCTACAGCCCACTTTTGCTTGTGTTAAGATTTGCCTTTGGTCATCCATCTTCAATTTGTGAACCATATAAAGAAGAGTAAACCAATATTTATATGTTAGTTATATATTTTATATTTTACCTTTATTGTAAATGGGACTTATCACACGGTCAAAATAAATAAATAAATAAATGGGACTTATCACTTAACGAGTACCACGGGTTCATGCAGTTGATCTTAATAGTCAACCACCCTGATCTTAGATTGTACTTCTAATTAATTAATAAAGTTGAAGTCTTGAAGATATATATTTAAATACAAATATTTATGAGCATGTTTCTGACCTTTACAGTTTAAAAATAACGTGCGATACACGTTAACATTAATTAACATCTCATAATAGTACATGAGCACAAAATTCACTTGTGCACCAAACTAGATTGAACCAACTTCCGGCGCTATCTCTTTAACGAGAGAGACCCATTATTTATAACTGTGCTTCAATGAGAGTCATTGAGGTTGTTCACCATACATGATCTCTTTGTACCATTTGATAACAATGTTATAATTCCAACCTCTTTAGAAGGTATTGAAATATTAAGAATCTGTCCGATCTCAAAAACGTATCTTCATCAAAATATCCGTTAACACATTTCCAACAAAATATTCGTCGCTGACCAATTCTGTAGATACAAGATATGAAGAAACTTGAGGTTGGGTAAATTAATAGGCATATTGTGTTTCCGGACCACAGTAGTTTGTTCTTAATTTATGTGGTTGATTGACTTAAATTTCTTCTGTTTGCCTTGAAATTTTTTTCGCCAATTTTACTAAAAAAATTAATATCTCAATGGGTAGTCATTGTAGTCAAAATTTTATATTTTTTCTTTGCATTTCTTTTCTTTATCTATCTATAAGTAGCGCATTTTGGGTGTAGACATAATTTTCATTGAAAAAAAAACTTTTTAATGTAGTCGTTGCCAGGCTAATAACACATATATAAATAGTCCAGAAAGTAACACATAAATAAGAAAACCAACAAATAACAAATTTGTAAAGCTTGTTACTGATTTTCAGTTTTTATTTTTTTGGGGTGGGGCCTGTTTCTAATTAAGAAAATGACCTTTCCAAATATAAGAAAAACAACAAATAACAAATTTGTAAAGCTTGTTCCTGACTTTCAGTTTTTATTTTTTTGGGGTGGGTCCTGATTTTCAGTTTTTATTTTTTTGGGGTGGGGGCTGTTTCTAATTAAGAAAACAACCTTTCCAGATATACTTTTGGTATACTTTTGTTAACGATATACTTTCCAGATGTGGTGGAGATGGACTTATGGGCTTATTATGAGAATGCACTATTGTTCCTAATGTACTAAGGAACAACTTATGAGTTTAATGTATTCTGTGTCTACACACTTGCTCATTTGTATTATGATAAGATTATGAGGGACAAACCAATATTTTTCACTTAGTGCAGTACCCTAATAATATGGTACTAATTATAAAAATAAGCATAAGTGTAGGTGTATTCTTGCATATGTGAAACTTGGTATGTAAAACTAAGGTTAAAAGAATGACTTTTGTAGTAATTGGAGGCCTATTTTCCCATGTGAAGGTTTTCCAATTATATGACTCGGCAAGTTTGGCAATAAAATTTACTTATTAATGTAACTTGTTGTGTGTTTTTTATACTACATTCAGAAACGACTCTTTCTCAACTACATCCGTTGATTAATTAAGAAAGGCTTACGAGAGTTTTTCAAATTCCAAAGGAAATGGGAATTTTTAAATCTTAAGGCTACTTTGAAATTTAAAACATGAATAAGATTTGAAGAACTATATTTCAGTGTTCATTTAATCCAACCAAATTGTTAGCTTGCATGTCCTGTCCCTCATTGCTAATATGAATTATTAATGAAAGCTTCCGCAAATAAAAGTAAACAACTTATTAAAATATGATAAAACAATGGGGGTGTGACATAATTAGCTTATAATGATTTCGTTATCTTTATAACGATTTTGATATCTTTAAAATTGAGCGAAGACTGCCAGTAAAAAGTGGTCTTTCAAGACCTACATGCCTGTCAAAAATGTCTGTTATCATATAATGACGTGTTCACGGGTTGGACGCCTCTGAATGACCACTTAAAATGAATTTTAAAATGAAACCGATACAATTATTAGATCGAAGGGGCGTTTGCAAAAAATTGGCTAACTTTTCTAGATCTTGAACCAATCAGTCGATCGAGCATCTTTTCCATTTATTTTTACAAAGCCCTAAAAGCCGTTGTTTAGTGTATCATATCAAAGAACTAATGATTCAACCAAAAAAAAGTGAAGGACAAGTCATTCAAATCATTTTGCAAAGTGTTTGGCAACTACATCAGATTATAATCTAGATTATAATCTGTGACGTGTCATTATTTGATTGGTTGTTTTTGTAAAAAGTAAACGATTGCGGCTTGACTTTTACTTTTTGACTTTTTGAAAAAAGTGAAACCAATGAAATGATGTCGTGTGGCAGATTATAATCCAGATTATAATCTCATCTAGTTGCCAAACACATTGTTGTTTTCCTTAAAATGACTAATGCGTCCATTTGGTCAATTAACCGTTCAGCCCTTTTAATTGGTGGCATTTATCATATTTGTAAGACTCACGTTTATATCAGAAGCTAGTGCTATAAGAATACTAACGAGTTGGCGGCATTTGTCATGTTTACAGGAATGACATCCATATCAGCAACTAGTGCTATAATACTATTCGGCTGACATCAAAATAGGATGGCCTTCGACGGGTGTGCTAAAAACATCATGTTTTGACGGGAAATCTTGAACCATGGATGGCCAAGTTAATTTTCTTGGTTCCATATACCATTGACAAGCTTGGTGGGGGTTTAAATCTTGATGTCCACCAATTAATGCAAAGGCTGACTCATATCCGTGTCAACCTTACTTGGAATGGTTCTCGTATATCATTTACTTGACTTAATATTGCTCTAAAAGCACCTGCTTAATAATCCAGCAACATATAAAAATGAATCCTTCTTGTCCATGATCCTATTCGAATTTTGGATTTTTTTGTCCTCAAGTTTAGCTATATAAGACCCCATTTCTTTATTTGGGTTCATCGACTTCCATTGTCATTTTTTCCCCTTCTTCTTCTTGAGATCTCCTACATTTGGATACTATTTCCACGTCGTGTTGTCTGCGTACGTAAAAGTAGACATTTTTTTTTTCCTTCTCAATTTACTTGAATTACAAGTTGAAGTTCCCTTTTCGACAGATCGCTTAGAATTGTTTTCTGGCTTGGATTTTAATCTTCTACCAATTTACTTTGGACGCTCGAACTATCTTAATGTGTCTTCTTGTGTAAGAGTTCAGATTGTTTGATCTGCATTTAAGGTCTCATTTTGGTTCCTTTTTGTGCAATTGGAGAGGATAGTTCATAAGGAGTTACAGTAGGCAAGGATGACTATAACTTCCGATCTCGGTAATCAAAAATGGTTGCCTTATGATGCGTGGCAAGGTTGTTTTGACCGGGGTGCCCAGAAACGTTGTCATTTCTCCCGTGGGTTCGACCGGTTCTTTCCTCGGAGCAACTTTGGATACGTCAAGTTCTCGACATGTCTTTAACCTTGGAATTCTTGAGTAAGTGCATTCTCTTTCTTATCTTGGGTACTAGTTGCCGGTTTTTATCTGATTAAGTTTTTTTTTTCCCTATACCCCTCAGGTGAAGTACCTTAATTCCCTAGATAGCCATCTTTTATCCCAAGTTTAACCAACGTGAGATTTGTTCACACATTTTTCCCAATGCCCCAAAAATTATAGGCCGAAGCAATGAGGAGATGCGTTAATAACATTGCTTTTATGGCTTTCTCAGGAATTACAAGTTCATGTGTCTCTTCATAGCCAAGATCTGGTGGATGATTCCACGTGTCGGAAAATCGGCAAGTGAAATCCCTATGGAAACTCAGATGCTTCTCCTGGAAGCAGGAGAAGAGTCTGTACTTGATGTGGATGATGAAACTGCTGCTGCAGAAGCTACCACTCCGGAAAATAAATTCTACATTCTTGTATTGCCTATACTGGATGGAAAGTTCAGGACAACTTTACAGGGGACTCCATCAAATGAGCTTCAGTTCTGCTATGAAAGTGGTTGGTTTCCTTTTCACTTCTCAAAGAACCCACCAGGGTTTCATCTGGTTGCGGATTTGTTGATAAATATACAGACCAATTTGAACTTCTCGTGTATGTTCATTCTTAAGGTGATTCTGATCTCAAACTTCCCAAGCATTGGAGGGAGTTTTTATTAACTCAGGAGACAACCCATTTGAACTGATCAAGGATTCGATCAAGTATGTATTCCACCGCCTATGTATACCCAAGCACTCATAAGTTGTACTGTAATTTCATTGTCTGAAGCTCCAAGATTTCCATTTCTGCAGGATACTGAGATCGGAAGAGCTTAAGGGTTCATTTAGTCCCCTGGAAAGCAAAAAGGTAAAGAAACACTACCTGTTTCTAAAGCATTCGTGGAAAACATGGAAACTAAGAAAATATATGTCATGTTTCTGTTGATAGGTCCCTGCACATTTGGACTGGTTTGGATGGTGTACATGGGATGCTTTCTACACTGAAGTTGATCCAAAAGGAATCAAAGACGGTCTTCAGAGGTGTAATAGCTTAACCACATCAAATGTTTGCTTTGTAGTTAGTTGAACATGACTAAAACGCAAAATCAATAACACAAGCTCGGTTATCGATTTTCAGTTTTAAGGAAGGTGGGGTATCTCCCAAGTTCCTGATCATAGATGATGGATGGCAAGAAACAGCAAATGAATTTCAGAAGGAAGGCCAGCCTCCTGTTGATGGAACTCAGTATGTCCAGCTTGCAAGATCTTTCTATGATTCTTATAATCCTATTGGATCATGATACTTACTACTACCCTTCTGCTACAACTTTTTGTGTAGATTTGCTACCAGACTAACAGATATCAAAGAAAATATCAAGTTCAAGGGATCAGAATTGGGCGATTCTGCTAATCTCAAACAGTTTATCCATGCCATCAAAGAGAACTATGGCTTAAAGTGAGTTCCCAGGAATATTTTAAAATGCCATTATTTTTCAGGTTCATTAAGTTCTTGTACTAAGAATTACCACATGATGCAGATATGTCTATATGTGGCATGCTTTAGCTGGTTACTGGGGAGGAGTTTCTCCTTCTTCTGAAGTACTAAAGAAGTACAATCCCAAGCTTGCATATCCAGTTCAATCTCCAGGAAATATCGGGAATATTAGAGATATAGCCATGGACAGCTTAGAGAAGTATGGAGTTGGAGTAATAGACCCTGAAAAAATTTACGACTTCTACAACGATCTCCACAGCTACCTTGCTGAGAGTGGAGCTGATGGAGTTAAGGTTGATGTCCAGAACTTAATAGAAACCTTGGGTGCCGGATATGGTGGACGAGTTTCAATTACTAAACAATACCATGAAGCTCTTGATGAATCTATAGAGAAGAACTTCAGAAACAATAACATAATTTGTTGCATGTGTCACAATTCAGACTCCATATTTAGGTAAAACCACTGAACACTTACAGTCCTTTTCCTACATTAGCTTTGGATTTTTTCAGGATCCACTAGTATTTCTGATTATTTTCATCCATTTTTAGTTCAAAGAAGAGTGCAACAGCCAGAGCATCAGAGGATTTCATGCCTAATGAGCCAACTTTTCAGACTCTACATATTGCATCTGTGGCTTTCAACAGTCTTCTTATTGGGGAAATTATCATCCCAGACTGGGATATGTTTCATGTAAGTATATTATTCATTTTCTCTGGGTTCCAATGAAGGGCTGATCTACTGACTGTCACTCACACTACTAATTCCTTTTTCCATTCTTGAAAACAGAGCAACCATAAAACTGCAGAATTTCATGGAGCAGCACGAGCAATCGGAGGATGTCCAGTCTATGTTAGGTAGGCTGGATCTGTTACTTCAAATCTTAGAAGCATGTAATGAATTTCAATTTTCGTTAATGTGAAAACCTATTGTTTTATGTTACAGTGACAAGCCAGGCAAACATGACTTCAAGATCCTCAAGAAACTTGTTCTTCCCGATGGATCCATCTTACGAGCTAGATATGCTGGACGACCTACTCGCGATACCCTATTTGTGGATCCAGTCATGGATGGGGAGAGGTAATCTTTTATATCTATTTCTAGTACCTTCATCTTCAGATCAATATACATTACTTATTATCTACCATTACTAACTAACAAATTTCTGATTAATTACTTGTAACAGCTTGATGAAGATATGGAACTTGAATAAGCTAACCGGAGTAGTTGGGGCTTTCAACTGCCAAGGCACGGGAAGCTGGCCGATGAAAGAGGCACCAGAATCAAGCCCTAACTCAAGAACTGCAGCTGTACAAATCATAGGCCATATCAGTCCCCTTGACATCGAATTCCTCGATGAGATTGCAGGGGAAAGTTGGAATGGGGAAAGTGCAGTATATGCATTCAATTCAGGTTAGTCATCTGCCATAACTTTCAATACAGTCACTCAACACTAAAGACACTCAATTCTGAAACTTCTTCTTATAGGATCGATTTCAAGAGTGCCGAAGAACAAAACAGTGCAAGTGTCCTTAGGTGTATTACAATGCGAGATCTTCACCATATCCCCGATCAAGGTGAGAAGGCTCTTACCATTTCTATTCAAGTCCACTATCTTTAAGCCGAATTAACATGTACTGCCTGAATCTTGTACCATAGGAGATCAATAAGAACCTTCAATTCGCACCTATTGGATTAATTGACATGTACAACTCGGGAGGAGCAATTGAAGATTTCAGCTTTAATGAGAAAATCACCATCAAAGCAAGAGGTTCTGGAAGATTTGGAGCATATTCAAGTACAAAGCCAACAAGTTGCAAGGTGGACATGAAGGAGGAGGACTTCACCTACAACGCTGCAGACGGATTATTGATGATAAATCTTCAACGTGTCAACGGCCTAAGAAATATAGAAATTATATACTAAAGCATTTTTAATGATTGATCAGCAACTTTTAAGATAGTATGTGCAGAGTTTCCATTGTGCATTTGAAGTAAAATGTAGAGTGTAGCACAAAGATCGATTTTGAGAATGGAAGAGTATCATCTTTCTTGACTTCTTTTTCTTCTTTTTCCTCTGTCGATGACTTACATGCCCCTGCCCCACCCAACCTGACTTGGTTGAAAACAATTTGTAGAACTTAAAGAGAATCTATTGAAACAATCTAATGTTGAATCTCCAAAAAATGATGGTAGAATAACAATTTCTAAATTGCAGCACATGTCAACTTTGTGACTTAACAAAGTTGGGAGTACTACAAAAATACTTTTGACTGCATATGAGACTTGGTAGGTTCTGAGAAATTTTGGTAACAAGTTCATCACCACAGATGGGGGAGGAGGGAGGTTCAGATAAGCAAATTTAGTTCACACTGTTAATGTAGCAAGTGCTTTATAAACACAAAAGCAAAGAAGAGGGTATCTGCTTTCTCAAACAATATATGAATTGGACATGTCGTAAGCTTAATGAATTTTCAGTGATAAGATCTATTGCATATTAATACTATCTGCTGACCTATTAACAGTATTCACCATCCAAATCAGACAGAACTGGGCAGATGTATCGTCAATGCAACCTAAAAGTCTAAAAGCAGCTGCGGAAGTATCCTCTCCGGATGAGTTGCTTCTATTTTATTAGAACCCTCTGCTTCAGCAATGGTAGCAGCACGTTGAATAGCCTCTACAGCACCAGAAAAGCAAAATAAGTGATAATATCATTTTTAAGTACCCTTGCAAAGTTGTGAAGAGAATGGATATCAACATGGGAAGAAAAACAAACTCTACTTGCAAAATTAATTAACAAAGAATAGGTAGTTTTCATCACAAGCTGTCAAACCTGTCACAAAAAGTCGGAGGAGTTCACAGCTCAGCTTCAATGCATTTGCGTTAGCTGCATATAGACATATATTAGCAGTTTTTGTAATATTAAGCAAAGAATTATATTATATGATACGTGGTCTTAGACTTCTAGATAAATAAATAGACCGCTTGTTGGGCTTAAAACCAGCTAAACTCGGGGTAAGCCTCAACAGTATTCTCAAGTGAGTTAGAAATTGATTTGGTTCTAACAGTTCTGAGAATGGCAAACAAGTTTCTAAGCCAACTGTGCTTCAGCTTTTATCACCAAATGAGAATGTTAAAACGAACATACCAGCTCCCGCCACCACTGGACATAGCACACTATTAGATTTCAGCCACAAGTGAAACCTTGGGTTTATCAGCAACCTGGTTCACCAGTAGCTAATGTCTCATTTTCGCAAATATTTAAAGAACCAGACCGGCCAAGACACAAAACAAGAAAACTAAACAAGGTGTCTGTTTCTTTAAAATGACTGTACCACATTTCTCCTCATACTATGTATACAATGACACACTTGCTAGCAGTGAACTCTAGAAAGCATCAAACTTGTTCTACCAAATTAGGATACAGCAAGTATATCAAATTGACACGACAGGGGGACAAAGAAAGAAGGACAATGAAGATCATTGCTAGTATGGGGTGGGGTCATTTTTTAAGGGATACTTTGACGTAAAGGCCCAAAAGAATAGTGCCTGGAGTAGATTCCCAGGCCCGAACCTGATAGATATGACTAGGTTGCATCTATCCTAGAAATGAAGCAAAGAATCTTGGTTCCAAGTGATTTCCGTCACCGCCAGTTCTTCAAAATTCAACTAACTGTGTTTCCAATCTAACAGAACACAACAATGTTTTACAGTTTTCCGAACACCACATCAACCTTTTCCATGTTCTGCAGATGTATGCCTAGAATTGGCAACACTTGATCAACAAAGCAATCACAAATTACCTTCTCCAGTTCCGTTTTGCATTTCCACTTTAATTCACACATAACCAAACATATCGGTAACATAGACTGAAAGATAGAAAAAATCATAAAAGCTCTTAGAAAGCCAACCAGACTGTTGAAGTGTAGTATTGCATTGCAAAACTGATTATCAACCTCTTGGATGCATGCATTCAAACAACAGAGAAAACCTAAAAACGTTTGAGCATTTTAAGAAACGAACAAAATTCCTCTTCTTGTATTCTAAAATCATAGTAAAGAAAGTAGATCTTTTACCAGAGGTAAGCCGATTTTTCTTTGACGTGCCGACTCCCATCTATCAAGACCAGTTGTAATCAGTCAAGCAATTACGAAAATCGAAATCAACACGGCAAACAGAAAGAGGGACTTCGAGGCGTTCAAATAATTATGCCTTCTCAATATCAAGCATTCTACATGTATCTAAATTAAAATTAATTGATGACTGTTAAATCAGTTATATGAATAAATAATGGTATAAAAACGGGTACTCATATTTACAGAGAACGCCAAAATTTTAAAAATAATAAATAATAAAAGAAATAAAATAAAGACCTCAGCCTCCACAGTTTCTATTCGTTCATTTTTCTCCCGCTCTGCCCAGCAACATTGTTCGTTAATCGTTAGGGTATAACAATTTCAGAAAGCAACGAAATTGAAAAGGAAATTGGAAATAAAAAAAGCTAACCTGCAGCTCTTCTTTCCCAAACGAGTTTGAAGATTGCACGAATCAAATTAAAATAATTAAAATTTCAGTTTTGCGGCAACAAACCGATTAAGAATGTAACAAAAATTTTATTATAATACCAAAATTTAAGAAAGGAAATGGAATTAGGGCTTTACAGGATCGAAAGTATTTTCCTCCATGCTAAGATAACAAGAAGCACCAACTCTTCAATGAGTGAGATGCGATATGGACATCTTATATATTATTATAATAAAATGAGTTTCAATCGCATAATGCACCAGCCCCTATTGCTCAGTGTGTGAGCGTTAGTCTTGTAAATTGAAGTTCTGTAGTTCAATCATGCATGGGGGCAACTTTTTTCCTTTTACTAGTTCTTTAAGGGGTAATTTACAGCTAGCGTCTTTAACTTTTTAAATTTGTTAAAATTATGTCTCCAATTTTTAATTTTCATTGTGAAAGCCCCTAACCTTTCAATAGTATTATACTTAAGATCTTTATAACGTTTTTCATCTATTTCCACCGTTAACGTCAGAGATATTATTGTAAAATAACTAAAATTGAGTATTTTAATATTTTAAAAAAAAAGGGGGGAAGACCCTCCCCATGTGCTGCCGGAATTTGCTGCCATTTCCGGCAGCACATGGGGAGACTCCCCCTTTTTTGATGGGAAATGGCTGCCCAGAAAAGGGGAGAGTCAGCCAAAAAGGGGTCCCCTTTTTGGCTGCTAAAAAGGGAGACTCTCCCCCCATTTTGGCTCTCATTTTTGGCCGGAAATGGCAGCCAACATAGTTGCCATTTCCGGCCAAAAAAAGGGAAGGAGAGTCTCCTTTTTTGGCAGATCTCTTCTTTTTTGGCTGCCAGAAAGGGTGCAGCCAGAAAGGGGGGACTCTCCCCTTTTTTGGCCGGAAAAGGCCTGGGCTGTTATTTTCGACCAAAAAAGGAGGAGTCTCCCCTTCCCTGTGCTGTAGGAAATGATAGCACTTTGCTGTAATTTTCGGTATCAAAATGGCTAACTGTCATTTCTGGCAGCACATGGGGGGTCTTCCCTGCTCTCTCTTTTTTTTTTAAAAAAAAAATTAAAATATTTAATTTTTAGTTATTTTATGATAATACCCCTTACTTTAATTGTCAAAATAGATGGAAAACGTTAGAGGGACTTTAGGTATAACATTATTGAAAGATTAGGGGCCTTCACAATGAAAATTAAAGGTTGGGGACGTAATCTCAACAAACCTGAAAGGTTGGGAACGCTACATGCAAATTACCCTTCTTTAAGTTAATTTTTTTCATATTTATTTTAATTTTTTAAATTCACTATTTCAAGCGTGTGATTCGTAAATAGTGAGAAAGATATTTAGTTTTATCAACTTCAAATTTGGAATACATAAGGAAAACGTAGTTTAAAATTTCTAAAAGAAAATCAACTTTCATGATAACACCTCCAATCTTCTCCATATTAATATTCTTGCCAAAATACAAATGAATATAGAAGTACATCTAACATGAGTGAGGATGTACGGTTAAAAAGAAAGACTATATATCAAAACAAAAACGCATTAGTTTTAATGCAACGAGCTTTTGTGCAAAGATCGAGCATGATAAAAGAGAAGAAAATAAGTGAATTCAAGCATTTGCAAAACTATCATCGACTCCTTTCAAAAAAGGAAAACTATGCTCGACTCATGAATCAACTCTTGATTGTAACAAAAGTAACTCAAAACATTATTATAGAGGTGGTTAATGATTATTAAATTAATATTATTTATTTAGACTGGAGTTTAGTTGGAGTATTTACATTTGAAGATATAATAAAATAAACACTGACATTAATCCAGATAAAATAACACTATATATAATAAAAGTAATAGAGCCAAGACAAGAAACTTTGAGCGAGGTTAAATTTTTAATTACGTAAGCTCTTACGCAAATTAATTATAATTACACTTGAAAGGTTAATTTACAGAAAAAACAACGGAAAGTAATACTAGACCACAATATCAATAAAATAAAATATAGTATAAAACCTTAATAATTAACAAACCCATTTAATATACTTGTGGAGTCTGAATCTAGTCATTAACATTATAGTGTGCTTAATTTATAGTATTAATTAATTCCTATGATTACAGTTCTCCTATTTACCAGGAATCTGTGCTTTGTGTGTTCACTGTTCACTATTATTAAAGTTGCCGACAAGGAAATTATATTACTAATAACGTGGACTTCAAATTAAAGCGCATCAATTATATTTCATAAATCGTGTCAATATCGGAGGAAAAGTGTATTGTTGTCACAACATTTCATACAACACGTATATAGTGAGATCTTATTTTTCTACATATTAGATCACTGGAAACGTATATAATTATCACAATATTTCACACAATATGGTATATGTATTGGGATCTTATTTTTCTATATGTCACATCACTTTTAAATCAATAAATATTACATGTATTATAATATTATATACATGATCACATGTCATTCAATATGTGTCTGATTATTGTGTTCATGTGAGTTAATCGATATGGCTAATAGACTTATCACGTTTGTCACCTCATCTTGTGTCACATATTATGTGCCTGGATATTATGCTCAAGTGGCTCAGCGCACACGAGGTAGCTAATAAACTTATCACAAGTGGTCGAGCTCCGTCATTCTTTGGCATTGATCATTGTTTGTTTCATTATATTCAAACGGCTTAATCTAGGTACTTACTAGTAAATAAACTTACATGGGAGACTTGCAAAATCTTGGTTGGGAAGACTGATCGTGGTTGGCTCTCATAAAATGGAGGAAGAGTTTTGGTTCTGACAATATGTGACATTTCTTTATCTGAGAGGAAGACGGCGAGATATTATACCGATTGAGGCGTTTTGTTAGCAACAGACAACTTGTTAAAGCGAGTGATCGATCATATCGAAATTAAAAAATGTGGGGTGAATGGGAAGTGAGATATTGTTGTGATACTTCTATGGAAGGTGAACATTCAGTTTTAAAAAAAGGCGTCATTGATTTAATTTTGCACTTATCATGGTCAGCAGGCACCATGTGAAAAGCACTTGTTTGGCTATGGTGAACTTTTCGATTCTCTTTATATTTAACTAGTTAACTAGCAAAGGAAAGTAGATAAAAAGGTGGAACAAATATACTGTGCACTTTCCGCACAAACAATTGGAGAATGATCGTCTTCAACCGTGAATTGTTTTGATGTGTCTAGATGCACACTATGCAAGTGTTTAGCACTATTCGTATTGCTAGACAATTGATTCTAGATCTATTTTCAGTGATTCCCTATCTTATTTTAATTAATTAATGATGCGGTTTCTTTCAATTAAATTGTTTAAATGTCAAACCGGTTTCGTTGAATAATAGGTTCTTCTAACGTAAGAAAACATATATAAAACGTACAGGGGGATTTGTTGTTGAATTGAGGAACCATTTTCCCCAGTCAGCTCTGTTTGGATCCTTTGGTGCAAGTTGTCTTCTATAATCAATGTGTTATGGTTTTAGGTTACTCAAGTTTATAGGATTAGTTTAAGAACAAATACGAACTTTTCTTATGCATCAACACATTACACGAGATGATCATTTATTAAAACTCTAAAAAAGAGAGTGACATCCCACAAAAGAACCATTAAACATCTTTCAAAATTTATTATCGTGAAATACTCTAATTAAATACCCTTTTAATTTTCTTAGACATTATGACTTGCATATGTTTCGTTCTTGAAGTTCCAAAAAGCGGCAATTTTGTATCCTAAAGAATTGTTTCCCTTTTTCTTTAAGCAAAAACAGTGGCATAAAATCATGGGAAAGAATGCTTGGGATTACAAGTCAAAATGAACAAATTTTGATCATTTAAGAATACCAAGGGCATGTGGCAGGGAGACAATGTGCTTTTTCAAAAAACTAAGAATTGAAGAAGGAGACAATAAATCCCATGCTTCCAAAAATTCGAATTCAAAAATTCTTCACACATAAATAATACCATGAATTCTTGTGCTTCGCCAGTCGATTGGATAACTAAATTTTACATTAACAGGATAAGAGAGTTAAAATCACAGTATTATTTATTCAAATTGAAACAAAGGCATTAATATTTCTCAAATAAACTCGGTAAATACGAATCTTACTCTACTATACCATTTCCCGTTCATCGCGACCTTCTCAAAAAATTGCAATATAATCAGACAACCAAGCACAAAATGAGAACAATATGTTTTCAATATTATTGAATCAAGTAAATAATAATTAATATATGAAGATTATTACAATAACTTAAATTAATCCCTCTCCGAAGAAGTAACCAAAGACTCTGTGAAGACAGCATCTGATAATGAAATATTCCAAATTCTAATTTCCCCATCTAAACTTCCACTGAAAACTGAAAAATTCTCCTCCAAATCTCCATCAGAAACTGCAGAAATTGACTTAACTGGTTTACAGTGACCTTCCAAAATCCCCAAACAGCAATACCCTTCTTTCAGTTCTTGCCAAATTCTTATAGTTTTGTCAGATGAACCACTCAATAATGTGTTATTTACATGAATTAAGCACAAAATGGCCCCTCTATGCCCGACCAACGAAGTTTTTACCATTATATGGTTAGCATTACGACTATCATGATCATCCCTCTCCCAAACAAATATAATTTGATCTCCACCACCTGAAAATAGCACTGATCCGTTGCCGTTCAATACCAATGAATTGACGCTAGACGCGTGTTTATCTAAGGTAGTTAACAATTTGTGGGTTTTCCCGACGCGCTTCCATACTTTTATGTGTCCATCAGACGAGGCCGTGTAGATTAGGCCATTGGGAGAGACAACAAGGGCGTTGACAGCGTCAGAATGCGCATTTTTCATCGAATCCAAGCAATTCATGTCTGATATTTTCCATGTCTTGAAGCTCTTGTCCCATGAAGCAGAGTACATTAGTCCGTTGTTCACAGCCAAACATGAAACTGTGTCTGAATGTTCAATCCAAAGCTTCTGCTTGTGGCGCCTAACTTGGACGTAGTTTTTCGCGAGCATGCAACGGCATAGACGATCCTTAAACGTCGGAAGTGTAGAAATCAGACAGTGCTTCTTCTTTGATGTCATTTCCCAGACTCTGATTTTGCAATCTTGATGTGCAGTGAAGATCTTCTTTTCGCCGAATGCGATGAACTTCACCAATCCTGACTTCGAATTGCTGCAACTGAAGGTCTCAATGAGGGCATAATTATTTGTTAAATCAAAGACACTGATTTCATTAACAGATGCTGCATAAAGACTGTTTTCATGCACTGTAAGAAAGTTGATTTGTGGGCTTAGGGTTCTAAGAGAGGTGATGCAGCAATGGAAAACAGAGGGTCTTGGGGTTGCATTGGATTCAAGACTGCTAAAACTTGTTTCTTCTGAATAATCCATTGTTATAAATTCAAGAAACTCTGAACAAGAACAGAGAGAGAGGGAGGGGAGTGAGGGTGGGATGGGGTGGGTGGGAGGAGTTGCACATGAAGGGAGAATTAAGGTAATGGAGTTTGATAATTAATAAAAGAAGAAGAGAGTCTGGGAATTTGCCATTTGTACATACTTTAGACATTGTTTACTACAATTCAGATTGCGGTCCAAATGCCATTTAAGTATTGGGTTTGTTGGCTTTAGGTTTGTCAATGGAGCTATAGTATTGCAATCTTTGGTCCTACTTCAAATCAACCATAAATATTATATAATATATTTCTTGAATTCATTATTGACACGTCAGTTGAACAAAATTTGTTATTGAAAATTTGTTATTGAAGAAGAAACTTTGCTACCGCAGTCGTCTAGGTGAATCAAATTTGACTGTGTTCTAAAAAGCTCACTAAATGTATGTTTAGTTATGTCTATATAATCGGGATTTGCATTTTACTTTTTACCATATGTTGTACTTTATCACACATTCAATGTACTTTTAGGCATACCTAACGATAAATTGAAAACATAGTTTGGATATTTTTTTTTATGTCTTACACTTTTCAGAATACTGAAATAGTGCATCTTAATGAATGTTGATCCATCGTGATACTATTGCTAAGACAATTTATTAATTAATGACACTTTTATGCAACATAAATTGATATTAAACATCAGCACCTACTCATTCGAAAATGCATTCAATAATTCTAAACCCAACAACGAATTTGGAATCTTTTGTCGTTTCTACCGTGTTGAATTTGTGACAACACAGTTTTTCCGACATATATTCTATAAGATCATATTCGGCACTTCGTTTTCTCTCCTTAAAAAAGCTACAAAAAGGGAAAATTATAAGATTTAAACAGCTTCGTCAACTGCTTCATATCAAACATGTCATATGAACCGCACAGTAAAGTCCGAAGTCCCAGATTCAGGCAATTTCTTTGGAGAAATAAACAAATGAAAATTCCTTTTCACAAAACACGATTTATTAAAGCCTTGAGCACGTGTTGTTTTATATTTTTTAGCCCAACAGAAGAAAGCGCATCTCTATTTGATGAGATTTTTTAGAAAGTGTGTTGTTCTTTTATTTTGTAGTTTAGCAAAAGCAAAGATTAGAGAGGTTGTAATGGCAAATTAGCTGAGATTTTCAGTATCATAAACCATAATCACACCACTAATTAATCAATTCAATTGTGACATAATTATACAGTGACAATATTGATTTTCAGGCTGTATTGACATGTGTCTTCTCTTGTTTGAAATCATGTCTTGATTCTCATGTTTTTTATTCTTTTTGGAATTAATTTGGTTAAAATTGATTTTTTTAAGACATCGTGCAATTGGAAAGTAAGGAAAAATTGTGAATTTATGTATATGATTATTTTGATGAGTGAATGAGTAGTTAAAAATGAGTTTAAGTAATAATTGTTTTTGTGAAATGTATCTTAATACCATGTCTCTGGGCAACAAGCATCTGGATCAGTCATAGTGTGAATTATTTTGCATGGGGCTGTGGACCATATGGAATACTCGGAACAGACTTGCTCATGGAAGACGGGACCAGAATGCTCATTTTGTTTGCAACTCCATCACCAACTACCTTGATGAATTCCAACGTGTCCAGAATGAAACCTTGAGGGTGGAAACTGCAGTTAGCCTCTCCAAACCAGCAGAATGGGTAAACTTTCACGGCTGCTCCCAAGGCCTCACCCTCCAAACTGATGCAGCAGTCCGCAGCCTTGACAGGTGCATCGGGCTTGGGGCGTTTTCCTTGATAATGAAGGACACTTTTTCTAGGGGCCTTTGCTAAGCACATAAGGGGATCTTTTGATCCCGAAACAACTAAAGCGTCAGCCTTGAGAGAAGGGACACATTGCGCTGCTGCGTGGAATTGGAACATTGCTAGAGCGGAATGCGACTCCCTAAATGTTGTGAAGAGGTTGGTTGGAAAGGAGTTGCTTTTCCCATTAGCCCCGGTGCTAGACGAGATTCGGAGGCTATTTGTGCAAGCCAATTGTGGATCATGCCATCATATTCCTCGAGAGAAAAATAGGATTGCCCACATGCTGGCGGCTTTTGCTTGTACTCTAGATAGCACCTGTTTTTGGACTGATTGTGTAGCTATTTTTGTAGCTTCGGGTTTCACCCGGAGCGACCATTATGCTATTTGTCCACTTAAAAAAAAATACCATGTCTCTAAATTTGATGAATAATTAATATTTTGTATCCTTAAATATCATATACAAAAAAAAAAAAGGTTCCTCTAAACTAGCGGTAATTAAGAGTGAAAAAATAGGATATCATACAAGAAATTGCATAGTAATGTTCAAGTACCATACGTCTAGTGCTATAACAGTACCAAATAACAATATAGCATAATATTAGCATATTATTACACATTCATTGACTTATATCACCACATCATGGTATCATAATGGTAACATACATATTGTGCTTGATGACCATTTTCAGAAAGTTACACAACAACCAAAAAAAAAAAAAAAAAGGAAATTGAAAAATGTATTCATATTTCAAATTGCATATATTAGTCAAATAAAAATGTCACATATTTTAACAGCTTGTTTTTGAGAGTTTTATGTGAAAATATATTTATGAAAGTTAAAATTATGTAAAAAAATATGAGATAGAAACTTAAAGAAAGATTATTGGAAAGTGTGAAATTTTTTTACTTTTCTTTAAAATATTAAATATAGTAATTTCTTTTATTTAGAAGGTCACATATGATCATGTAACTTTATCCTTAGAAATCTTCTTCATCCGTCGTCGTCATCATTATTATTATTAGGTATTTTTAATATTTCAATTTGAAAAAAAGAAAAAATGAAATGTTGGGCCAATATTTCACCGTGATGGGCCTCTGCTTAATAAGGTGGGAAATTGTTTTAAATAGCACCCAAAAGGAGCTATTTTATACAGTAGGCATTCTCATGTATTTTGATTTTAGTAATTATTTTGCCTAGTGAAACATCACTAGTATATAATTAATGAACCAAAACAAATATTCCAAACTAAATTATATCTGACCGATCAAAGTTCCATGTAAGCAATAACATTTTTTTTTTTAAGATTTTAACCAAAAAACTTTAAAAAAATTTAAAGCTCAAATACTTAAATTAGAAGGTTCATTGGCCCTTGATTTAAGCCTTAATGAGGCAAATTAGGCCCTACACGTACACTATCAGAACCAAGGAAAAGCCGAAAATGAAAATAAAAAAAGTGCATGTCTCGAGGAACTTTTGTTTTCGTGTTTTTTTACTTCTAAGATTAAATGCAGATGGATCTATAATATAGAGAGAAAGCAAGTTTTATTGCTCTTCGTTGTATATTTTTACTTTTTAGCCTAAATTTGTGGATCTTAAATCCAACTAATTTTGGCTATTACAAAATATCTCTTCAAATTAAAAGGGTTATAATATCAAACAATACATATAGTGACCAATTCTCATAAATACATAAGAAGCATCAAACATCTCTCCACAAATTACTTAAATAAATCTACACCACATGCAGCAAGATAAGTAACCTTTTCCGACACCACACCATGTTAAAAAACAGTATCCTCTTTAGCAACATCGAGTAATCAAGGTTGGCCTATGAGACAAATCATTAGAGACACTTTGTAGGGACAAAAAAAATTTAAGTGGTCAATATTCAACTTAAAATATTTTATACATCTCTTCACCTTTTCGCCCACCCCTCAACCGACGTGGAAGGTGGGGTTTCAAGTGACAAGAGAGGTACCGGAGGCAGGCGGACGGGGCGGGTGAGACGGGCAAAAATATTCTAACGTCTCCCAATCCTTAAAATCTGGGATGTGACAAATAACAAAAAGCACAAATATATACTATGAGGAAACATGAAGCCACACTCATTTGCATTTCCTTACCTTTTGTCCCCCGCTACCGGCCCCAATTATGCTTCCACGTTTTATTTATTATTTACCAAAAAATATATATATTTATTTGTGTATTAATTTTGACCACTTCTATGGCAACCATAATCACATATTCTAATTCCTTTATTGTTACTTTCCGATGAAAGCTGCCCATTGAATGATCTCCGACAATAGAAAAGAAATGTTGCACATAGTAAACTGAAATTAGCTTTGAATTTGAATAAAAGGAAAAATAAGATACGAGTCTTCAACTTTTGAGGTCTCTTGTTAGCTTATCATTTTTATTGACCTGTTTTTTTTAGAGCCACATCTAATAAGATGATTTTGTTTTCTTTGCAAGTCACGCTGGGATAGTTCAAGTGTATTAGAGATCATCTCAAAAATCACAAAACCCTTGAGGCCAAGGTTGATGGATTGATCCCTGAAGAACGCGATTCTCTCAAGATAATTTACAATTCGTTGAGGTGGTCATCCACCATGAGAGCGGTCTCCAAAAAAGACAAATTTTTTTTGTTAGACATGCCTCTAAAAAAAGAAACGTCAACAATTTTGAACATAAAACTTTAAATTTTTCAATCTATGATTAGTTTGTCTTTCAAATAAATTTCCATCAATTTTTAAACATCGTAATAAAACATTTGAATATTAGTGAGAGGGCACACATACATTCTTCATATGATATTTCTCAATGTAAGGTTATCCCGCCATTCACATGTGGTGAAAGATTATTGAAATAGATCTAATATGCAAAGGGCTATAATATGTAGTTTCACTATTAATCTCTCACCATATGTTATATGTGTTTATGACTAGATAATCCCCTCATATTTGAAAGAAATTGTTTTTAGTACTAGGTATCCAATTCATTTTCTCTCTCTATATTGAGAATCCTTCAGAATCCAATTCATGGACGCGCATACACAGATAAATTGATACGATTTTATGAGACTGAAGCAAAAGACTAGCCTTATAGAGAGAGAAACCGGAAAGAAAAATGGGAGGAGTGACGTCATCAATGGCATCGAAGCTAGCATTTTTTCCGCCGAGCCCACCAAGTTACAAGCTGATTAAGGACGTGACAACTGGGCTTCTGCTGCTGGACTCTTTTGTACACCGCGAAAACGTCGACGTTTTGAAGCTTCCGACGCGGCGGGGGACGGAAATTGTTGCCATGTACGTACGTTACCCTATGGCTACCACTACCCTGCTGTACTCGCACGGAAACGCGGCGGATATTGGCCAGATATATGAGCTCTTTATTGAACTCAGCATCCATTTGAGAGTTAACCTCATGGGGTAATTTATCTGCTGGCTTTCTTTGCGTATGTAATTGGAATTTTAGATAAAGGCTTGTGTTTGTGGGTTGTGATCAAGTTGAGTTTAGTTGTGTCTTTTTTGAATTATTTTCTGATGGGCTGTGTGTTTAATTGTTTTATGAGTTACCTTTTTGGGGGATTTGGTGTTTGATGTCAAGAGGGAAAGGAACGTAAGGAACGTTCAATAATGCCTGAGGTTGAGATTGGATCTATTAGGAAGAGCAAGAGTTTGGGTAGGTCTGGCGACAATAGAGGTGATCAAGTTTGGATTCAGCTTCACATTTATGCTTGGAAACGTAACCTCAAACCGGTAATACTGTGTCCCCTTTAGTGCCATTTTCCTGTGTTCTATCAATGTTCTCATGAAACAATTTTCTTTTTAAGTTTTCTGTTTTTTGCAATTTTAGTACTTTTGTTAATCCTATTGTTTTGTAAATTTTTTTTTTTTT